>PVJS01013092.1:17293-42772 GCA_004027185.1 Glis glis | reverse complement strand
GGTGCTCCGGGGAGGTGCTCGGGGAGGTGCTCCGGGGCGGTGCTCCGGAGCGATGCTCCTGGGTGATGCTCCGGGTAGATGCTCCCGAGTGGTTCTCGGGGAGGTGCTCCGGGGCGATGCTCTGGGGCGGTGCTCCGGGGAGGTGCTCCGGGGCGGTGCTCCGGGGAGGTGCTCCGGGGCGGTGCTCGCGCACTCTGCCAGTCCGCGCGGGGGCGGGCTCAGCGCGGCCGGGAGCCGCCGTCTGATTGGCCCGGGGATCCGCCCGTCCGGAGTGAGCGAGCGCTTGCAAAGTTTCATTGACGGCGGGGAAGCGGCGCCGGGGCGCAGGGGCCAGGCTGCGGGGCGCGGGCGGGGGGCGCTCCGGCTGCCGCGGCCTCGGGTGCCCCGTCTTTTTAAGTAGGGCGGTGGAAGAGGGGCCGGCCCGCACCCCGCTGCTGCCCACGCGCGCGGCCCCTCGAGCGAGGACCCGTGACCGACCCGCCGGGTCGGGGATGGCTCTGCGCGCCGGGAACCTCCCGCCCGGGTGCCGCCGGCCCGGAGTTGGGGGGCGCAGAGCCTGAGCCGCGGGGCCGCCCCGGATCCCCGCCGCCGCTCGGAGCCCTCGGAGCCGCAGCCGAGCCGTGGGCGAGGTCGGGGTCCGCCGCGCACCGCGGAGCCCGAGCGCAGGGCGGCGCAGCGAGGGGACTCGTCCTGCTGAGGGCTCCGCGGAGAGGACTCCCGGCCGCCCCGAGCTGCGCCCCAGGAGCCGGGACAGAAGCCCGCCGCCCTCCTGGTCCTGTCCTGCTGAGGGCTCCGCGTAGAGGACTCCCCGGCCGCCCCGAGCTGCGCCCCAGGAGCCGGGACAGAAGCCCGCCGCCCTCCTCGCCCTTCCCAAGCGCCCCCACCGCCCCGCTCGGACACCCGGGGCGCCGCGGCCGCCGACCCGGGACGGCACGCTGGATGGGCCGGCCGCCGAGGGGACGGCGCCTGGCTCGGTGGCTGCCCGGAGCCTGGTGAGCGGCCAGAGCGCGTCGAGCGCCCTCGGGGCGGAGGCCATGCCCGGGAGGCTCCGAGCTGCCGGCGGCGCGCGGCCTTAGGGCGGGCATGGGCCCGGCGTCCCGGCCCTAGGGACCCCAGCCTCGCCCCTCGGCTCGACTCCCGCAGCGACCCTCGCCATGGCCTCGGAGGTGGTGTGCGGGCTCGTCTTCCGGCTGCTGCTCCCCATCTGCCTGGCAGTAGGTGAGTCCGGCGTGTCCCCCGAGGCTCCGCGGGGAGGGCGAGGGGCGTCCGGGCGGGGGCTTCCTAGCAAGGTCAAGGAAACCGGCGACAGTCCCGGTGCCATGGCATGAGGCGCGCGCCGTCCGCAGCGAGGCTCTCCATTCCCGCCCTGGGGCGCACGACCGGGTCTCTTAACAACTGTCCAGCGGCAGAGTCCGGGCGATGGGGTCGGCCTGTGCCGGAGACCGCTGTGTTGAGTTCAGTCACACGTGAATTTCCTTTAATGGAGTACTGATTTGTGCATGAAGATGCTAGCCCGGGTAGAAGGCGGTGGCAGACCCCTCGGTACAGGGTCATCTAGAGCCCCACGCCCTCCCCATTGTCCCCGGACTGCACCGAGGCCACCTCTCCCACCCCAAATCCCAGCAACCCTAAAGGAAGAAGTGAAAGATTCCAATAGTTTTTAAAAGAAAAGGAGGTACTAGGTACCGGGCAGCAGTGCTGCGAAGTTTCTTTTACCCCACAAAGGCCCCTGTGCGAAGGTGCGGGGTTCTGAGGCTATGGGCCCATCAAGACCTGTCCCCCACCTCTCTCTAGATGTTTAAAGGGGTAGAAAGCAGGCTCGGAACTCCTGGGGACGGGCGAGGGTTAAGGGAGGGCCACCGGGAACCTCATCGGTTCCCAAACAAGGATCTCATTCTTTGGACAAGCTGGCAGGGCGTTGAAAGGAAGTGGGTGTCAGGTCTGGAGACCTGGCTGTGGTCTGGGAGTGCGGGAGTTTCTTTTCTTCTCAAGTAGTGCGTGTCACTTTGAATCCCACTGCTAAGAATGATCGACTGACAGCGCCGGGCTCTTCCTGTCCCCCACAAGCGCTGGCAAACAGAACACTTTTTACAAGTAGCAGTTGAGTTTACAGAGAGCAGGGCCTAAGCACAAAAGGCCACCTTTGTGCATCTGGCCAGGGGTTGAGGACCTGGGCTCACACCAGTGCTGAATGTTTTATTTGTACAAGTAATCAAAAGGGGGTTCTGGCGTGTTTGGGTGAAGTTTGGGTTCAGCAACCGCTAACTGGATGAAGTGTGCGTGAGACTAGGCGCCTGGAACCTCGGTGCCAACGCGAGCCTGGCGACGCGAGTGCGTGACCACAGGAGGGACCTGGGGCACGCTGGCTCTGGCCGCTAAGTCCTCAACTTTGCATTTCGAGTTTCTAGGCAGGACCATTGTGCAGGGTTATCTTTGTCCTTAATAACCACTCGTGCACTCCAGGAGCGCAGCTTCCAGGAAGCTGCTGTCTGCTGTGGACCTCTGTCCTGCTGGTTTGGAAAGCCACTCGTCGAAGGGTCCCTTAGGTGCCTTGCACACAGGTGGTGCCAATGGCCGGCAGTCGTCTCAGTATCTGAAACGACTGGCCCAGTGCGTGGCACATTTCATATTTGCCGATCGGAAGCTAGTGCCTGAGTTAACGGGGGCTTTTACTGTGAGGGTCCATGGTGGGCCTCAGTGGGATGAGGGTCTCTTGGGAGTGGCCCTAGGGGCAGAAGAGGCTGCCTCCTCAGCCTTCCGACCCCGCCCTTCCCCAGGGCCTGCCCCCTCGCCTCCTTGGCCTCCCTGTGACTGTCGGAGGGAAGAGTCAGCCAGGTGGTCACCTGCAGCCCGCTCGGTCCACTCTGAGATGACAGCAGGGGATGACCTGCTGGTTGTCTGCGGCCGCTGCCTGAGCTTGGGCTCCTGCACCCTGCTCACTTGCCCAGGCTTCCAGGTGGCGCCGCGGTCCCAGTGGAGTCATTCAGACAGCCCCGCAAAGACCTTGCTGGGGACCCCTTGTGCTCTGCCTTCTGGAGGGGGGCCAGGAGCAGGAGGCACTGGAGCGGCTGGATGCTCAGGGGGTGCAGAGCAGGGCGATGCCCTCTGCCGGCATCTTCCTCCTCCATCGGGCTTCTTCCAGCAGACTGGGGGGTTGGGGTCCCAGTATCTTTGGAGGAGCAGGGAGGGCGTCCAGGGGTGCCAGGAGAGTCACCTCCCCCTCCTGCTTCCCTGCTGTTTCCTGGGTAGCTGAGTCAGCCCAGGGGACCCCCCCCCCTTCTCTGGCCCCACTCATTCCCTCCACTCCCAACATGTCTCCGGGTGTGGGAGTGTGTGCGTATTAGTGTGTGTTTACAAGTGTGTGCATTGGAGTGTGTATTAGTGAGTGTAAGAGTGCAACAGCATGTGACTGTGTGTACATGGATGTGTGTGACTATATGAGAGATGTTAGTGTGTGCTTGAGTGTTGTGTGTGAGATGCCTCGAGTGTGTAGTGTGTGTGTGTGCTGGGTGGAGGCCTCCCCAGCTCCGCCTTGGGCGTCTTGTTTTCTCCAGCTCCGGAGTGTACAGGAGCCCAGGCTGGAGTGGAGCACGGGGAGGCTGATGCACCCGGAGCCCCTCACTGGTTGCTGCTGCTGGGGGAAGAGCAATGGCGCCTTCCCGCTGCCGCTGCACTCTGCTTGAGCGCTTGAGTCTCTCCTCCAGGAAGCGGAGGTTTTCAAGGTTACTGGAGGGTTTTCAGGTCTGCCTGCTCCCAAGGTGCTACTAAATCAAGTGTTCAGGTTTCCCTAATATCCTGGGGCTGGAGAGTGCAGGGATCCGCTGGCCATTAGAATCGATTTTACATCTTAGCCATCTATTTTTATATCTGGGCAGGGCGGGCTTCAGAGCCGAGCCTTAGCAGAAGCTCACATCCATCCTCCTTTCAACCCGTGTCTGTAGCTCGGGTGCTGACATTCTCCTGCAGGGTTCCACTCACCTCCGCCTAGTGATGGATAATAAAAATCAACTGCTGTTTAATCCGATGCTTAAGGGTTTTTTTTTCCCCCTGTGAAAGAAATTAAAGAGAAGTGATAAATGATATCAGGCCTCTTCTATGCAGGCGCTGTGCGATTCTCGATGGTTAAGAGCAAAACAGGACCATCTCAGGTGTGTAATTTGCCATCCAAAATGAATATCCACTGACAGATACGCCTCCATCCATCACCACGGGAAAACTTAAACATCTCCAAAGTTATCCGTGATACCTTGGTAGCCATCTGAGTTTTTCTTAGGCGTAATATATGAAAAATGGGCAAAGTCCTTCCATATTATTACCATTCTTTCATAATCAACCATACATGAGCACTTCACACATATTTGGAGATTTCCTTTCTAAGGTGATATTCTCTTTTCTGCCCATCTTTAAGGACGCGGTTGAGTTGATTGTGGGGTTAGGAAGGTATCGGGGCTATGTCTATCCTTGGGCTCCTGACCTTTCATCCCATCTCACCTGGGGTCGCCTGGAGGACCTGGATGTCTTGTCTAGAAGAGCAGATGCACTCTCTCTTGCGGGAGGAAGGGAAGGGGCAAAGTTGGGCTTGGACAGAACCGAGGGAGAACCGGAGGGCAGAGGTCAAGGTATCCATGTCCTCTGCCCAGCCCGTGCTCCCCCTAAATGAGGGGCCAGAAAAAAGAACAAGCCAGTAATGATGGCTAAGTATCATGAGAGCTGATCAACCAATTCAAGAAAAATTGCAGTTGAAAAACATTGCAAATTCAAGAATATTCTCTAAAATTTCCTTTAGAGATAGTTGGATTAAAGTCAAAGTATGGGATCACTTTTGAAATACATATTGGATGGCTGTCTAAACATAACTTCTCTCTATAACAATATATTTTCCCTTGTAGCATATATCATTTTGAAATCACACACACAGTTCACGAATTACCAATAGCCAGGCGAGGTGGCGCACGCCTATAGTCCCAGTACTTGGGAGATGAGGCAGGAGGATTGCAAGTTCCAGGCCAGATTCAGCAACTCAGTGAGCCCCTGGCTCAAAATAAAATAACATAGGGCTAGAGGTGTAGCTCAGAGGTAGGAACCCCCAGCCCGTGGTTCAGTCCCACTAACACACACACACACACACACACACACACACACACACACACACACAATTACAAATATAGCTAATTTTGCTCTAATCAGTGGGAATCTTTTATGTGACAAGTGTTAGTCTCATGGATTGCTGTTGCTGTAGCTCTCGGTGGTAGATGTCTGCTGCCAAAGAATTCATTTAAAGTAAGATTTAAGTTTGGGTGGTGGCACATGCCTGTAATCCCAGTACTTGGGAGGCTGAGACAGGAGGATCACAGGTTGGAAGTCAGTCTCAGCAACTTATCGAGACTCTCAGCAACCTAGCAAGACTCTGTTTCAGAATAAAAAATAAAAAGGGCTCGGGGTGTAGGGCTGAGGTAGAATGCCCCTCAATTCAATCCCTAGTGCCCTCCACAAAAAAAGTAACATTTAAAGTAGCATATAAAGTAACTTTCTTTCCAGTCACACCTTCTCAGACTTGTATAGGCAGATACTATTTATCACTCTCAGAACTGAAAATAGGGGAAAGGATTAGACATTTCTGGTTTAATTCTATAATAAAGTATCCTGGCGCAGGTGGGCTTGGCCATTTGTCTGCGTAGCCCAAGCTGTCATTTCGTAAGGGGGCAAGTTGCTTTATGGCCAGTGTGCGGGCATCACTGTTGGATCAAGCAGACCCCTTGGACCTCGCCTTGGGCAGGACTGTGCTGCCGCTCCGCAGCGACCTGGCTCTGCATTCTTTGCTCCCTTCTCCCCACTTTCTTTCTGTTGAGAGGTGATACTACCTCCTCCTCTTCTCTGGGCGGTGGTGACCAACCTCGCACATCACACTTGTATGGTGCCCGACGTGCCGTGGGTGCTGTGTCTGTGAAACGGAGGTGCAGAGCAGGTGGGATGGGAGCATCTTTGTGGAAATTGACACACTAACAAGTAGCAACGTGGACCTCCAGGAGGCTGGTGTGGGAGGTGGATTCATAGGAAAGCAGCTCAGTCCCTTCCCAATACATTCCGTGAAAACGCGGGGTGGGAGGTCAGGGGGATTTTTAATTAGCGATTTTTCTCACCAGTTTTACTCAATATTCTGAATATTTGGAGTTATAGTCTTCTAATATATTCTCCCTAGAACTATACTGGTAGTGTTTGGTTTTGCCATTTGGACACACCATTTCCATAGTCTTTATTCTGTATTATTTTATTTTTTAACATGGGCTTCTTTTGAAGTTACCTAGGAACAACATGTATACTATTATAACTTTTTGCATAAGTATTCAGAAGAATTTAGAATAGTTTAAGTACACCCAGATATGTAAGAACAGTTAAGAGCAAGATGATGATATGATATGATGTTGTATGTAATGTGCAAGATTAGCTTTTGTAAGACTTGTAGATTTAAGTAGTTGTTTTGAGGATTTGGAATTGAGCCAACCAAGTAAAGAAATATCCCATTAGGTGGAAGCTACAGACTAAGCTGTACTGGAATACATTTAAGAAATGTTCGGTTGTCAGCATCAAGGTTTGTGACATTTCTCAGAGTCCCTTTAGCCTTCCAGACCCATGGAGGACATGCTGATGAGATGGAGGAGGAGACCTGCCAGGTGTGGTGCTGCACGCCTGAAATCCCAGTACTTGGGAGGCCGAGACAGGAGAATCACAGGTTCAAGACTGGTCTCAGCAACTTAGTGAAGCCCTCAGCAACTTAGTGAGACCTTGTTTCAAAGAAAAAATATAAAAAGGTCTGGGGGTATACCTGGGAGATAATCATCCCTGGGTTTAAACCCTAATACCAAAATAAACAAACAACCCAAGAAGGAGGAGGAGACAGATTATTTTAACAATTCCATATTTTTTAATGGTCCAATAACTACCTAATAGGCATAGAACATTAAGCTAAACTTTTTTTTCTCATGGTGCTGGGGGTTGACCCCAGGGGCTTGTACATGCCAAGCCTGCACTCTACCACTGAGCTACACTCCCAGCCCCCAGACAGACTATCACTTAAATCTAAGAGGGACAGCATGATTTTGTATTTTTTCCATTTTCTTAAGTCATATGTGTTAGCTTTGCGTCACTGAGACAAAATACCTGAGCAAATCAACTTACAAGAAAGAAAGGGTTATTTGGGGCCCTGGTTTCAGTTGTCAGTTTTTGTTTGCTTAGCCTGTTGCTCTGTGTGTTGGCACAGCAATTGCAGTGAGGGTATCCAATGGAAGAGTCTGCTCACCCCCTGGCAGCTGGGAAATGAGAGAGAGAGATGGAGGGAGGGAGGGAGAGGGGGAGGGAGGTGCACAGCGATCTCAATATCCTCTTCAGTGGCATGCCGCCAATGGCCTAACTTCCTCCCACTGGGCCCCGCCTCTGACAGGTTCCACCACCGCCTAATAGTGCCGTGGGCTGGGTCCAAGCCTTTGACACATGGGTCTTTGGGGACATTCAAGATCCAGACTACAGCACTAAATATCCTAGTTAAAGTGTAAACATGTTTCTCGTGCCTCCTGTGGCATACCCACAGTTTTTCCTTGTTTTATCATACAGTATGGATAAGTTTTCTGATTATTGCCTGCTGCTTTTGAATTCTGCTTTGGGGCCCAGTTCTGCATGAAGCTAGGATTTTATGGATGGGCAATATTTAAATTCTTTTATATATGAATTTTCAAATCTTAAGTACATTTTATAAAGAAGGAGTGAATTTGGTCTGCATGATTATTCCTGCCAGGTAAGTGTTTCAGCCTTCTGATGTGATTTCCCCAGTTCTCCTAGGGGGTGAAGATTTTTCCAAGACTGTATTGGTCAGATCAACAGAATTCACAGAATGAAGAAAGGAAAGAAGGGAGAAAAAAAGGATTTATTAGATTAGCTCACAATGTAGTCCTGAATTTCGACCGCATGTGAAAAGTCAGAGGAATCAGCAGCTGGCCGGGCGGTCTAAGAGCCGGCGCCCCAGGATTGAAGCAACCACCAATTCAGTCCAGTCCAAGATGTGAAGATAAGAAAGCTCTTCGGAGAAACAATGGTGAAGTTTCAGTTCGAAGAGCTGGAGACTGATGATCTCAAACGAGAGTGGATGTGTTTTCCTCAGGAAGAGTCGCAGCTCAGCTCTACGCGGCTTTCTCCTTCTTTTTATCTAAGTCCTGCACCTATCAGAACCCTGCTACCCACATTTAGGGCAGGACTTCCGGTTCAATCTGCTGTTATACAACCAAAGTCACATGATCTTAAGAGGGTCAAGTTGACAAAGCAGACCAACTATCACAAAGACTTCAACTGTTTTCTTAGAAAGTTACTGGTTCTGTGACCCCAGCTGAGATGATTGTCCCTTCCATATTTCTTCCAGCCCTGAACCCCTCAGCCCACTTTAGGTTTGTCTTGGTTGACATCAAGCATTCTGCATCCTGGTAGCTGAGAGGTCCTTTCCTCCAGTTGACAGGCAACCCTTTAGCCAGTTCTGAGCAGACAGTAGTGCCATGATCCCAAGTCCTCTGGTCAATCTTGGCTTTTCAGGTCATGAGGCTTGGGTAAGACTGACTTTACTTGATTCACATGATAGTGAAGGAATCACGCGAGAGATGTCGATCTGGACCCTGTACCGCGAGCTTCCCCAGGGACGCAGACCTTGCTCTTTATTGCTGTGGGGGCTGTCTTCATCCTCAGGGTGCAGAGCCTGTTGTGCTGTCCATATCAAGCTGCAGGATGGGGGAAGCAAACACAGAAGGGACACTCCTTCCCCATCCCTAAGGTTACAACCTGGAGTTGCATGAATCACCCCATTAGCATGGATTTAATACTATTACTCACCCATATAACCACAAAGGAAGCTGGGAAGTGACATTTGGGGGTAAAGTGTTCAGATATAGTTGGGAAGGTGGACCTGTTGCATTTGTGTGCTGAAGGGTGGATGTTAGCATACAAGTATCAGCCTCTGCCTCCCACAGATGAAAGCCACTTAGGGTGCCTGGAAGACACTGATTTTTCCCCTAAGTACCTACCCCATAACCTTCTACCTATAGCTAGACCCAAGTTCCTGCAGGCTTCTAAAGCTGAAGTTCAAATTGTGGTCCATGACAAGATGTACTCCAATAGAATTTCATGGTTTCCCCAACTTATACAGAGAGAAATTTGAGGAATATAGGTGGGAGTGGGTAGTCAGGGTGTACAATAGTCATGGAAGGGACAATAAAGTTGGATCATGCTGAATTTATTGATATGGACCCACCAAGCAGGGTTTCTGGAGTCAGTGTTGTAACTCAGAAGGTTACAAAGGGATCTAGGGCTGGGTTGTAGCTCAGTGTGGAGCGCTTGCCTAGCATATATGAAGTCCTGGGTTCAATTCTCATCACCCCCGCCATAGAAAGGAAAGGAAAGGAAAGGGAAGGAAGGAAGGAGAGAGAGAGAGAGAGAGAGAGAAAGAAAGAAAGAAAGAAAGAAAGAAAGAAAGAAAAGAAAGGGAGGGATGGTTCTAACAGTTCCTTTGGTTGATTGGCTGAAACGTGGACCAGCAGGTGACCTACTCTACATGAAGGTGCTCCTCTCCTCTCCTCAGTGTCTGAAAGCTCAGGGACTCTGTATAATCCTTGTTGATATCACTGCACTAAACTTACTTCCTAACATATAGCAGCCACTTAAAAAATACTGTTTTGAATGGTAGGTTTTTCTAACTGCAAAGATCATGTCTGATCATTAAACTAGCTATTTATGAATAACTATAACACAAGGTGAACTGAACACATATTTGCCAATCCACTAAAACATCCATAGACTAAATTTTTTTCTCTTGAATATCTCAGACGTCCGAACACAGAGTTAAGGTCTAGCTCCCTATAGCTATGGGTTTCTAAGTCATTGAACCTAAAATTCATAATAGCCTAATATATGCTCTCTGTGCCTTTCATAAATGACAATCTAATCAGTATGGTGATTAACACATTTTATTTGCTTTGCAGTGAATAGAGAAGGAAAAACCCACTTGGCGATGTGACATTTGACCGGGGCATCATCCTTGAAGTGCATATTATTTTTTAAAATGTTTTCAGCTCTTCTGGAACCACATGGATCGATCTGTTTTCTCTTGTGGTCAAATCCACTAGGTCAGCAGATTTGGCCACAGGTGCAGAAAAGGGGGAGAATATAGAGGCTGAAGCAAAGGTGATGGAGATGAATTATAAGATGTGCACAGCCAAGTCCTCCAAGCTCTTCCCTCCTGCCGTCCTGTCCCCAGAATGCACCTTCCTGCTCTCAGCACCTGGCTTTGGTGTTGCCATAGCTACACAGACCCCCCGGCTAGAAAATACAGGCAGTGTGGAGTTTGGGCGGGGTCCTGGCCTGAAGGTGTAACGAGCAAGTCTGCATTCTGTTAATAATATGCCATGCGACTTTGCCTGGTCACAGAAACTCTCTGTTCCTGAATGACATCATCTGTAGAATGAGGTGTTCGAGGCTAAGAAATATTTCCATGATTCTCATAGCATTATTATTGCTGCTCATATTTTTTTAATATGAAAAAGGTCTGACTATAAACCACTACTTCATACTAACATACCAGAAGTTTTATATCTAAATTGTTCGGGCTTCTTTTTTTCTTTTGCTTTCATTTTGTACCGGGGATTGAACCCAGGGGCATGCTACCTCTGAGCTACACCCCCAGCACCTCCCCTTTTTATACTTTTATTGGTGCATTGTAATTATACATCATAGTGAGATACAAAATGGCACAAGCATACATGCACATAGCCCACGGTGCATTTTTCTCCACATACCACCTCCTCCCTCCCATACATGTTAGGGAGATTGGAATTGATACTTGCACGTGTGGACATAACCTTATTTGAACTGTTTCCTTCCTCAATCCCTGATTTCCCCTCTCCACGTCCCTCCCCCAATCTGAAGTCTCTCTTTCCTATTTTTGTTTTGGCTTCCACATATGAGAGAAAACATCGGACCCTTGACTTTCTGTGACTGGCTGATCTCAGCATAATATTCTCTAGTTCCGTCCATTTTTCTGCAAATGACATGATTTTGTTTTGCTTTATACCCCCAGCCCTTTTCTTTATTTTGAAGCAGGGTCTCGCTAAGTTTCTGAGGCTGGACTTTAATCTGCGATCTTCCTGTCTCAGCCTCCCAAGTACTGGAATTATAGGCCTGTGCCACTGTGCCTGGCTTGTTCTGGTCTCTTAATAAGCATATTATGGTAGCTAGGACTTGACTCAAAGAAAGGTTCAGAAGAACTGGTAAGGAAAAAATATATATATTTTTTATTATATTAGCTGTTTGAGTGAGGGTTTTACAGAAGAGTTGGTGATGGAGGAAAGACATTCTGGTTTAGGCTTTCTGGTTCTGATAGTTCAGTGACTTTCCCCTTGGCTGCTCCTGGTACAGTCACTAGACTGTGTGTCGCCAGCGATGACAGTAACCAGCACAGCGAATGCAGGATCACGTTTGGCTTTGAATGGGCAGTGTGTCTCTTCGCAGAAGCAAAGGACTTTTAGTGCCCGCGGTATACAAATCAGCCATTCTTAGGAAGAAAGCCAAGCTATGATACAGTATTAATTGATGCCCAGTGATCTTGCTGGGACACAGAATTACCTTAACGAGATTTGAATCAGGAAAAAAACACTGAGTAACATACTGAATGTAATCAGTGTGACATTACAATGACCTTGTAGAACTGAGGAGATCTTAGCTAGATAATTCTGTTATCCATAGAGCAGAGGGAAGGCTGCGCATCTTCAGGTGTGTGGGGAAGAATCCTGGGGAGGCTCCCCATGCATCCCCATGCAGGTGGTGCTGTCCTGGCTTCAGCACCAGCTAGGGGAGGGGAACTTCCTGTACCTCCCTTCCTTTTTTTTTTTTTTTTTGGTTCTAGGTATTGAACCCTGGGGCATTCTACCCCTGAGCTACACTGCCAGACTTTTAAAATTTTTTTATTTTGAAACAGGGTCTAAGTTGCTGAGGGTCTAAGTTGCTATTAATTCTCCCTCCCCCCCCCACCACGCTCCCCTAGCCCACCTTCCTGGCTCCACTGGGGTTCCTCCTCCCTTATCTAAAGTCCCTCTGGTATCCCGATTACTCCCTAGCTTCTGCATGTGAGAGAAAACATACAACCCTTCACTTTCTGTGACTGGCTAATCTCACTTAACATAATGTTCTCCAGTTCCACCCATTTCCCTGCAAATTACATCATTTTGTTCTTCTTTATCGCTGAGTAGAATTCCATTGTGCATTTATCCCATAATTTTGCAATCCATTCATCTGTTTATGGACAGCTAGGTTGGTTCCATAATTTGGCCATTGTGAATTGTGTTGCTATAAACATGGACATGCATGTGTCACTATAATATTCTGACTCCAGTCCCTTTGGAAAGCTCCCAGGAGTGGTATAGCTGGATCATATGGTGGATTCATTTTCAAACTAAACATTGGAGCTTACTCACGCCAGGCTAATGCTGACTCCTCTTGGCCTTACAGCCCAAAGTCAGTCAGGCTGGTAAGAAATGAGAGGATCTTAGCTAGCTCCAGGCCTGCCGTCCTCATGCCAGACAGACACGCTGTGACTCCCAGCCCCGGCACCCATCTTCAGCCTGGACAGAGGACTCAAAGTCAGATTACAAGGCTTGGGGAAGAGGGAGAGCCGTAGAATGGGGGTAGTGTCTTGTGGGCCAGTATTTTCCAGAAACCTCCAACTTTCTAGAATTGTTCATTAACAACCACAGACCCCTTCAGCAATCATTTTCCCAGCACCACCAGTTCTGCCATTGCGTTCTCTTAGGGTAGCATTGCTTCTTACCCTCAAGGTGGCATTGCTTACAACATACTACCTTGCCCAGCTCATTGACTGCACTCACTTTATAAATGCTTGGGGCTATTTCCATACATTAAAACCACTCTCAGCCGGGTGTGGTAGCGCATGCTTGTAATTCCAGTACTTGGGAGGCTGAGACAGGAGGATCACAGATTCAAGGCCAGCCTCAGCAACTTAGCAAGACCCTGCCTCAAAATAAAAAATAAAAAGGGATAGAGGTATTGCTAGAAGTAGAATACCCCTGGGTTCATTCCCTAGTACCATAAAACAATAAAAACAAAAAACCAAACCCAAACAAAAATGTCCCCCTCCCAGCGCATCACTTTCCCACCACAGTGATTAAAGGATGTGATACAGTCCGTAAAGGCATTTCTTAAATCGGGTATCAAAATATTTTGAGCAATTATCTTTTTTTTTTAGGTACTGAGAATTGAACTCAGGGGCATTCTATCTCTGAGCTACACCCCCAGCCCTTTTTATTTTGTTTTGAAACAGGGTCTCAATTGTCTTTAGAAAATAAAGGCATATCTTCCCAAAGTTATTATTTAGAAGGGAACAAATTTCAGATATTATCTTACACTTATGACACCGACTGGTTATTTATTCCAATATAGCCTTGTTTAGAGTTCCATGTTAAATCCACTCCTGGGATGTATTTTAAACATAGTGCTGGTCTTCCAAGGAAAGAGAAGTATGCGGGTCAAACCAACCCTATTTGGACTATCCTTGCAATGTGCTCCACGCTGTTTCATCAGTTTGAATATGCAGACAGTGCATTTTCTTTTCTCTCTTTCTTGTTTTGGTACTGGGGATTGAACCCAGGGGCATTCTACCTCTGAGCTATTTTGCTTTTTACCCAACCCTCTTTTACTTTTTACTTGGAAACAGGGTCTTGCTAAGTTGCTGAGAGTCTCACTAATTTGCTGGAACTGGCCTTGAACCTGCGATCCTCCTGTCTCAGCCTCCCAAGTCCTTTGATTACAGGCATGCACCAGTACGCCCGGCTGTGCATTTTCTCAAAAAGAACATATTTGAAATGTGGTTTTGATTGTCCACTGGTGGTTTCTTACTTTTAATGATTTTTTTATCATCCTCTAGTTTTGATCGGTTTTTCCTTCCCCCTCAGAGATCTAGACACTCTTCCCAGAACTCCTCAAAACCACGTGGTATCTCAGACAGCTCAGCGCCCAGCTTTCCCGCCTCAGCATAGCCTGGCTTTTATGCACTCTGAATGTCACAGAAACTCACGTCGGACTTCCTGCTGACTCCTGTCTCTATCATTTTTGTCATTGCTGCTCTCTGGGATTCTTGTTTGGCTGTTGCCCAAAGGGATTTTGACAACTTTTTAAAATCTTATTGTAAAAGTCTTTAAATATTACCATATTTCCCATCTGTGTATTCCTGGTTCTGTGGTTGGCATTTACCCCATCTAATTTGTTAATAGAAAAATAAGAGAAGGTGATTTTTTAAAAAATATACTGGGGATTGAACCCAGGGGCATTCTCTCTCTGAGCTACACCTCCAGCCCTATTTTATTTTTTGTTTTGAAACAGGATCTCACTAAGTTGCTGAGAGTCTTGCTAATTTAATGAAGCTAGCCTTGAACCTGTGATCCTCCTGTCTCAGCCTCCCAAGTACTGGGATTACAGGTGTGCACCACCACGCCCAGCAATTTCCAATATCTTAATCCAGATTAAGACATTAGAGTTTCTTGATTCGGCATTTTTGAGAAATGCTGGCTAAAGAAATAAAAGGTTCTCTATAGAAACGCTCATCAGAGCCTAGTACCTGCTGAAATTGTGGATTTCTAAGAGTTTAGTTTAAAGTACACGGTTTCCCTAACCTGTTTGACTGCAGAACCCCTATGTGTTTCCCTGGGCTCTTGTGTTTTGGGAACATATGTTGGGAAATTCTAGACTTCTGGGAATTTTGTACTAACCGGCAGAACACTGAGATGAGGAGTTTATTTGGGGATAAGGTGGTTTTTCTGAAACCACCTTTCAGAGAAGACCCCAAGTCTCTCTTTTCAGGTGAAAACGAAGCCAACCCTGTTTCATGATCACTGTCAAAACTACCAGAAGAAAGAACGCGCTAGCCCTTTTAAAAATCATCCGTTATTATAAGTTAGCTTTTTGTCACGGTGACCAAAGTACCTGCCAAGAGCACTTTGGAGAAGAACCAGTTGATGTGGCTCACAGTTTCAGAGACTCAGTCCATGGTTGGCCGGCTCCAGGCAGAAGCATCATGGTGGAGGGGCACAGGGGAGGAAAGCTGCTCCACTCATAGTGGCTGAAAGGAGAGGGGCGGGAGTGGCCAGGGCAGGATACAGTTCTCAAGGCCACGCCCCCCACCCTGCACAACCCTGCCTGCATGGGGACATGCTCTAAACACATGAGTCCTTGTGCACCCCTTCCAGATCAGCCATCACAAGACCCGTGCTGTCTCACACTGAAAAATTTGGTCAAAGAGAAACAGTTTAGAAACCAGATCTTCCTGTGACTTTAGAACACGCTGGAGTAGCCCGGCTCTGAAAGATGCCAGTTGGACTGCTTCCCCATCATCCCATCAGCTCCTCACTGAACCACACGGGTTCCCGAGGGCCCTCCCGCTGTCTCCATCCTCCACACACAGGCCACGCTGACCTTATTGACATCAAGTCAGATGTCATTCCTCCTCTTTACACCTTCTGGTACTTTCTCACTTCAATTAAAAACACACTGAATTCTTCACTCGTCCTGTAAAGTCCAGTGTCCCACACCCTCCAGCCACACTGGGAATTGTGTTTATTGCTCCAACGCGGCTATGTGCGCCTTAAGACCTTTGCGCTTGCTCTTAGCTCTCGTGGGAGCACTTGTCCCGGGGTCTCAGCTCCAGTGTCATCTACTCAGGATGTCTTTGCATGACCCGCAAACACCCCACCCTGCTCACTCACCCTCACACGGCCCTGTCTCTAATTCCCTGCACCTACTTACTCCGCCTCATCCCTTCCATGTCCGCTAGCGTGTTTCTCATCGTCTGCCTAAAGCACTCATCTCCAAAGGACAAGAACCTGGTCCCCATCTCACTGGCGGCCGTGCCCACAGCAGCTCAGGTGGGGCCCAGCCGACGGAAGCACGCCATACGCTGCCCTAAATGCTTACCCAGTAACGGGAACAGCGTCTTCATGATCATTCATTCCTCATTCAATCGATTCCTCAGTTCTGTAAAATAGAAGTCACAGTGTTACCTACTTCATAGGATGACTGGGGAATTAAAGGAAAATGATGTGGGGCTGGGGGTGTAGCTCAGTGGTAGAGAGCTCGCTCACTGTGTGCAAGGCCCTGGGCTTGATTCCTAGCACCACGAAGATATAACGATAAAAAAGAAATGAAATTAATGTATTCAGTATGCTTTTACACACTACCTAGTGTATAGGAATTGTTTAATAAATGCAAGTAATTATGCGATGCTGATCTTTCACCAATTCATTCAGCCAGTTTTATTGGCCAAGCAATGTGGCTAGATCCTGGCTATACAAAAACGGACAAGGCATGGTTCCTGCTCCCAAGGTTCTCTATAAACCTTAGTTGGCAGCGCTCTGTAGAACTCAGAATGGAAATTTGCCAGTGTGTTCTTTGGTTCCTGTTATGTCTTCGGGCATTTTGTATGATGGGGGAGCTGAACAAGAAATCAGTATGAAGGGCGGGAAGAGAAGCCCCTGGTGTGCGGACAACAGCTTCTTCTCGGGCCTGGGGGAACTAAGATGAAAGAGTCACAGTTGTGGCCGCAGGAGCTCAGACTGGTGCAATGAGATGCTCCTAAATTGAGAACAAGAGGACAGAGGGGGTCGTGCTGGACTAGCCACAGACCACCCCTCACTGTCAAAGCCCACTTGTAGAAAATGATTCAGTAGACAAAACCATGACTAAAAAATCATGTTGACCCTTCTGGGAATATCCACTTTAGCCAGGGGACAGAGACTCTAAACTAAGCTCTGTGCCTGGGGTTGTTTGGGTCGGTTCTCTGTGCTGTCTGCCTTGGCTGGGCATGGACAGAAAAAGGAGGGGGCTGGCCTCCCAGCTGCCTGTAGTGTCCCGTGCACCTAGCTGCTGAATTCACGAGCAAGTCAGTGGCTGGGTGTAGCTTAGTAGTAGAGCACCTCCTTAGCGTTCTGCACAGTCTGGGTTCAATTCCCAGCACCAATTATTTTCTTTAAAGGAACTCTTATACAATACTGGGGGGATTATAAAGTAGTACAACCAATATGGAGATTCCTCAAAAGACTCGTAATGGAACTACCATATGACCCAGCTCTATCACGCCGCAGTATCTCTCCAAGAGAATTAATGTCAGAATACTGATGAGTCTCCACACTGATCTCCATAACGGCTGCACTACTTTGCAATCCCACCGATAGCATAGAAGAGTTCCTGTTTCCTCACATCCTCACCAGCATTTATTGTTTTTTGACTTCTTGCGATTGCCATTCTGATTGGGGTTGGATGGAATCTCAGTGTAGTTTTGATTGGCATCTCCCTGATTCCTAATGATGTTGAACATTTTTTCATGTATTTATTGGCCATTTGTATCTCTTTTATGAAGTGTCTATTTAGTTCAGTTGCCAATTTCTTGATTGGGTTATTTTTTTTTTAGTGTTCAGTCTTTTAAGTACTTTGTATATTTTAGATATTAGTCCTCTATCAGAGGGATAGCTGGCAAAGATCTTCTCCCATTCCGTAGGCTCTCTCTCGAATCTTGATGGTTTCCTTTGATGAGCAGATGCTTTTTAGTTTAATGCCATCACATTTATTAGTTTTCGTTTTAATTTCCTGAGCTTTGGCAGTCTTATTGAGGAAGTTTCTACCTGAGCCTGTATGTTGGAGTGTTGGACATATGCCCTCCTCTAGGAACGTCAGAGTCTCTGGTCTAATATCCAGATGCTTGATCCATCTCGAGTTGACTCTGTGCAGGGCGAGAGGTATACCATTCCTGGGTATCTTTCAAAAGGGACTGGAATCAGAAGATCATGGTAACATATGCATATCCATGTTTATAGCAGCACAAGTCACAATAGCCAAATTATGGAACCAACCTAGGTATCCAGCAACAGATGAGTGGATTACAAAATTATGGGATATTCATACGCAATAGAATTCTACTTTAGCAATCAAGAAGAACAAAATAATGTCATTTGCAGGAAAATGAATGGACATGGAGAATATTATGCTAAGTGAGTCATATGTTTTCTCTCGTATGGGGAAGCTAGGGAGTAATCAAGATACAAGAGGGACTTCAGATAATGGAGGAGAAACTTCAGTGGAGCCGGGAGGGGGTCTAGGGAGGGTGGGGAGGGGGAGGGTCACTTCCATTGACATCATATACATATGTGAGAATTCCAATACCAACTTCAATATCATGTACGGGGATGGGGAGAGTGGGGAGGGAGTCGGAGAAAAGCCCACCAGGTGCCGTGTGCGTGTAAGTCACTATCACTATGAACTACATTATGATGCGAGACTATAATGCACCAATAAAAGTATAAAAAACATCTGCTACACTCACACACACACACACACAAAATCAAAATACTATAGTGATGCATGCATAGCCATGCTTATAGGAACACAATTCGTAATAGGCAAATTATGGAAGTAACCCAGGTGTCTGTCTACAGATGAATGGATAAAGAAAATTGGTAGATACACAATAGAATTCTACTCTGCCACAAAGAAGAAGAAAAGTTGTCATTCGTGGGAAAATGGACGGAAGTAGAGAATATTATGCTAAGTGAGATCAGCCACTTAGCATAATGTGGAGAGAAACACCCCGAGACACCTGTGCGCATGCGTATTTGTATCACATTGAACCTCATCATGATGTATAATTGCAATGCACATTAGAATAAAAGAATATAAAATGAAATAAAAATTAAAAGGAGAGTAACTGCGGTCCAGGGGTGAATACAGACTGGAAGGGCACTGTCCGGAGTGACTGCAGACGGGCCGCACCAGGGTCTGCGCATCCTCCTCGTCTGCTCGTCCTCACGAGGCTGCACACTTCCTGGCAGTTGTGCGGTGGACGGCAGCCAAAGCCCACGGATTCGTGAGTGGAACGGCCCTCCCGCTACTGCTCTGGGCTTATCTTATCGCGGATGTGCCCGGCCACTTCACGCAAGCAAGTCGATGAAAGCCGAGGCTGGCAGACACATCTGAGCACGTGGGGGAACTGGAGCTGCTCTACGACTCTGCAGTGACTGTCAGCCAGGCCCAGAACGTCCTGTCTGGGGCTAGAGTCTCTTTTTCTGGCATAGACCTCCCTAATCCTGACTTTGAAATTTCTCTTCTCCTCCTCCTTCTTTTCCTCCTCCTTTTCCTCCTCCTTCTCCTCCTCCTCCTCCTCCTCCTCCTCCTCCTCCTCCTCCTCCTCCTCCTTCTTCTCCTCTCTCTCTCTCTCTCTCTCTCTCTCTCTCCTCATTTATCTGAAGTCCCTTTTGTTTCCCATTTTCTAACTTCCACATATGAGAGAAAACATATGACCCTTGACTTTCTGAGACTGGCTGATCTCATGTAGCATATTCCCTAGTTACATTTTTTTATTAGTAGGGACATCTACTTGTGAATAGTTTGAATTTTTTCAGAACTTTAGTTTGTTTTCTATACATTATTGCTCCCAGTTCTCGCGATGATGGCTCTAACATAAAAGGACCAACCGTACAATGAGAGCTGTGCGTGAACGGTGGTGTTTGAGTCTAAATATGGAGGAAAACGATACTCTTAGCTTTTTAGGTAACATTTGTGACATCAATGCTTAGTGATGACATTTATTGTCAGTTTTATCGGCTGAGGAGTTTACAGAACCATTCCTTGGCTAATTGTTTAAAGGAGACTCTTAGGAGGTTAATCTTGATAATGTCTATCAGTGGTCCTGGAAAATTTGAGAAATCCTAAGTGAGAGAAAATCTTCCCATTTGATGCATCATCTTTATAATGAAGTCTGTAAATTTAATTCACATCGTAGTTGGAATTGTTAATTAAATAAAACAAGGAGAACTTCTCTACAGATCAAGGAGAGGTTGAATACACCTAAATTTGGATCCAGAGAATATGTATAAATATCTTTTTACTACTGAATTTAATGCTGTAATATATACAATATAGAGGTTGTTTTCAATGCCTGCCCACCTTTGGTATCAAGAAAGACTTGTTTTTTGGTACCAGAGATTGAACCCACAGACATTCTACCTCTGATCTACACCCCCAGCCCTTTTTTATTTTTTGTTTTGAAACTGGGTCTTGGTAGGTTGCTAAGAGTCTCACTAAGTTGCTGAGGCTGTCCTCGAACCTCTGATCCTCCTGTCTCAGCCTCCCAAGTACTGGGGATTATAGGCTTGTGTCACCATGCCCGCTCAAGAAAGGCTTTGACCTGTAAAATCTTTTGGAATTCAAGTCAAAGTCTTGCCAAATGATATTTGAGAATGTTGGGGAGTACAAGCAGTGATTGAGCAAACAGATAAATGAGAGTGAAATAATATTCCATTAACTTTATCGATCAATGGAAAAATAGAGTTGTTAGGATGTTTTGCTGAATTTTTTATTTTTAATATATTTCATATTTCTTCATAAAGCTATTTGTTCATATTGAATGGGATTTAATTTGCATATATTCATATGCTTTTAAATATACAATTAAATTTAGGAACAGGAAAAATATATTCTCTCTGACTACAGGTCCCAAAGCTAGAGATACACCAGAAATAATAACGGAGCCTTGCACAGTTAGGTATTTGATTCAATTTCATGAATATCCTTAGAGCCTCGTAGCCAAGATTAGAAAGGTGTGCCCTTAGATTTAGATTTGACTTGGATAACTAGAATTTTCATGAACTGATGATATTTCTTTGATGCTTTTTTTTTTTTTGCGGTACCGGGGATTGAACGCAGGGGCATTCTACCTCCGTGCTACACCCCCGGCCCTATTTTTTATACTTTATTTTGAAACCGGGTCTCACGAAGTTGCAGAGGGCCTCACTAGGTAGAGAGAGAGAGAGAGAGAGAGACAGAGACAGAGACAGAGACAGAGAGACAAAGCTGAGGCTGGCCGTGAACCCGGATCCTCCGGTCTCCGCCTCCCAAAGTACTGGGATTACAAGCGTGCGCCACCATGCCCGGCTTCTTTGATGCTTTTTTAAAAACTTTTTTTTTTTTGGTACTGGGGATTGAACCCAGGGGCATTCTACCTCTAAGCTACACCCCCAGCCCTTTAAATTTTTTTTATTTTGAAACAAGGTCTCACTAAGTTGCTGACAGCCTTGCTAAATTGCTGAGGCCGGCCTTGAACCTGCGATCCTCCTGCCTCAGTCTCCCAAGTACAGGGATTACAGGTGTGCACCACCATGCCCAGCCATATTTATTCTTTTTAAGACTCTGGGATCAGAGGCTGCTTAGTAGACTTTTAAGTCAATGGTGAATGGGCTCAGTTGTCTGTTTTCTGATTCCAGCACCCTCCCTGTCCACCCTTACTTCCTTAGCACCTGCCAGGGTACTTTGTATATAGTAGGTGCTCAACAAAACCTGTTGTGTCCCTTTCTTTCTCCCAGTTTTCTGCATGGAAGCCAGGAAATGGGTATAATTTATCCCATTTAGATGCTGAAGTGCCTAACATTCCTTAAGATGTGAAAAATGTAGCGGACGTGGTGGCACACACCTGCAATCCCAGTGCTTGAGAGACTGAGACAGGAGGATGGCAGGTTCGAGGCTAGCCTCAGCAATTTGTGAGACTCTCAGCAACCTAGAAAGACCCCTTTTCAAAACAAAAAATAAAAAGGACTGGGGGTGTAGCTTGGAGGTAGACTGCCTCTGGGTTCAATCCCCAGTACCATTTTAAAAAAAGTTAAAATACGTGCTGAAGACAATTCAGAGAACAGCGCAAGCCGGAGACACATGTCTTTTTGAGGAGAACCTATTTTGTGGTTACTATCCTTCATTAAAAAGGTGTCGACTTGACTCGTGGTGATGGGATTTTGCTGGCACTCAGTGACAGAGGTGAAATGGAAAGGGGAGGCTGGCTGGTGGCTTCTTGCCCGGCTCTGGGCTGGTAGACCTGCGGCTGGTGTAATTCTGGGCAGCTGACAACTGTGGCCAGTGATCGCTTTTACCATGGATAATTCTGGAATGCTGGTTGACAAGATGACTGCAAGAGAACTCCATCGCTGGGAGAATTTAGTGCTCTGTGCTCTTCCCGTTGGGTCTGTCAGATGCGATTTGATGATCCCGAGTGTGACTGTGCTAAGTGGTGTTATGGAAGCACCTGGCCCCCCAAACTTGTCTTCAGATGCAGAAACCATGCGACTTCATGAAGCATCGACTAGGTAGTCATTGAGGTGCTGTCTGATTTTCCATGGACTCATATTCACATCACACGATTATTTATTTACCGTCGGAAACAGAGACTAATAGTTTAGCATACTTTAAGCCACGGAAAGGAAAGTTATTTCGAAACAGCTCCTCTCACTTCTGTTCCGCTGGTGCGCCCTGGTGCTGGCCATGACAAGAGTCAATGGCTTGTGACGAGCATGAGATTCAGCGACACCAGTGATTCAAACCACATTCTGTTCCCTTCTCTTGCTCGGCCACCCTCTGCTGCCTTCATGATATTTCATTGTGACGGTAACCCAGAGGGGCCAAAGTAGCTTCTGGCAAAGAAAGAGTCACAAATGCAGTTCTTTTTTTTATAATATACTTTTAAAAAATATACTTTAGTTGGTGCATAATAATGAGTCCGTGAGTGCTAGGAGCTCACCTGCACACAGCGCTTGCTGTGTTTCCCGCCGAAGCCCGCCCCGCTCCCTCGCCTCCCCTGCACCTGTCACTGAGGTTGGCATGGATAATTTTGTACATGTTCCTAGTGTGATTTGAAGTGCTCCCTTCGCCAGGCCTCCTCCCCCACACCTCTTCCTCCTTGACCCCCTCCATCGCTCCACTGGGCTTTCTCCTCCTGTATCCACAGTCTCTTTTGTTTTCTAATATCTCTCTAGCTTCCACATATGGGTGAAAACCTTCACTTTCTGAGACTGGCTGATCTTAGCATATTATTCTCTAGTTCCATCCATTTTCCTGCAAATGACATAATTGTGTTCTTTCTTATGTTTCGTTTTTGTTTTGTGGTACTGGGGATTGAACCCAGAGGCATTCTACCTTTGAGCTACACACTCAACCCCTTTTTAGTTTTAATTTTGAAGCAGGGTCACACTAGGTTGCCGAGAGTGTCGCTAAGTTGCTGAGGCTGTCCTTGAACCTGTTTCCTGTCTCAGACTCCCAAGTACTGGGATTACAGGTGTGCACTACCACACCTGGCTAATTTTGTTCTTCTTTATAGCTGAGTAGAATTCCATTGTGTATATATACCACAGTTTCATAACCCATCCGTCTATTGATGGAAACCTAGGCTGGTTCCATAGTTTGACTATTGTGAATTGTGCTGCAGTATGCATGGGTGTGTTTATTATTTATCACTATAATATTCTGACTTCAGTTTCTTTGGAAAGGTACCCAGGAGTGGTATATGGGTCCTATGGTGGTTCCATTCCCAGTCTTCTGAGGGCCCTCCACACTGATCTCCATAGCAGCTGTACTAATTTGCAATCTCACAACAGTGTATATGCATTTCTATTTCCCCACATCCTCACCAGAATTAATGAACTAATTAATTTTTTTATTTATCATTTTTTATTTTGAAACAGGGTCTCACTAGGTTAATGGGTGTTTCACTATTTGCTGAGGCTGTCTTGAACCTGCGATCCTCCTGTCTCAGCCTCTCAAGTACTGGGATTACAAGCGTGCGCCACCACATCCGGCTTCTCACGAGCATTAATTATTGTTTGTATTCTTGATGATTGCCATTCTAAGTGGAGTTAGATGGAATCTCCATATCGTTTTGGTTTGCATTTCCCTGATTGCTAATGATGTTGGAACATTTTTTCCTATATTTAAAGACAGCAGTTGATACTTTTTAAATTGAACCCTAATATCTTGGTTTTATTTATAATCAAATGCAAATGTTTATTCTATTTCTTTTATTCCACTCACCCAAAGAACTATTTTCTTTTTATCTTTTTAGTACTATTATAAGTCAGTGAGGTTATAGATTCTACTGTCTGACTTCCAACTGATTCATCACCTTTCAGAGTGCAACCAAACAAACTGTAAGTATTCAACTACCAGATGCACCCGTCCCGAGGGCGGGCTCTCTACACTCCAGTTACTCTCAAGATAGAGCATTAACATTTCTCTCCTGTGTATTTAGTATCTGATTTTGTCTGTCTGTCTTCCTTCCTTTTTTCTTTTGGTGGTTGAACCCCGGGGTGTTCTATCTCTGAGCTACACCCCCCAACCCTTTTTATTCTGAAACATGGTCTCGCTAGGTTGCTGAGGCTGGCTGCGAACCTGTGATTCTCCTGTCTCAGCCTCCGGAGTAGTGGGATTGCAGGTGTGCGCCACTGCATCCAGCTACTGTTTTTCTTGTCCCGAGTTTACCTCTGCCCCACTCACATCTAAGATACTTACCTGAACTCTAAGGTTCTTTGTACAGAACCAGGTGGATAAGTCTCCTTTTTGGTACAATTAGCCTGATCTGATGGCTGAGTGATTTTTATTTGATCAATTCATTCAATTAAAAACTCACCAATAAGCAGTGTACCCAAATCAGAATTCGTGTCTGTAATTCATCATTGGGAAATTACTTTTCAGTACAGTCAGGGGTTGTGAGACATTTCTCATGCTCCGCATTTCCCTGCTGGAGGGCTTTTTTTTTGGGGGTTTTTTTTTTTTTGGTGTGGTACGGGGGATTGAACCCAGGGGCATTCTATCTCTGAGCTACACCCCCAGCCCTATTTTATTTTTTTATTTTTAAACAGGTCCTAAGTTGCAACCGGCCTCGCTAAGTTGCTGAGGCTGGACTCCAGCCTGCGATCCTCCTGTCTCAGACTCCAAGTACTGGGATGACAGGATTGCACTGCCATGCCCAGCTGACGGCATTTTTTTCCCTTTTAACGTTATATCTGTTCTGAAACATCCCGGCACAGGGCGGCGTCTGAATGCTCTCCAGAGGGCAGGTGCGCTCGGCCATGCCTTGCTGCTCTGTCTCATGTCCTGATGCAGTGTTAGGTAGTTGTCCTCATCTTAGGCCAGTTGGAAAGGGAGGGTGCTAACGCAGCTGAGAGTCCTCACTCCTGGCGTTCAGTCAGTTGTGGAATAAAAGAGAGACAGGTATGCACGAAGCCCCAGCCTGGGGAATCATGGTACCAAGGTAGAGAGTCAGACTGTGTGGTCAGATGGCGTGACATCAGGTCAGATGGCGTGTCCTCAGGTGAGATGGAGTGTCCTCAGGTCAGATGGTGTGACATCAGGTCAGATGGTGTGACATCAGGTGAGATGGTGTGTCCTCAGGTGAGATGACGAGTCCTCAGGTCAGATGGAGTGTCCTCAGGTCAGATGGAGTGTCCTCAGGTCAGATGGTGTGACATCAGGTGAGATGGTGTGTCCTCAGATGAGATGAAGTGTCCTCAGGTGAGATGGAGTGTCCTCAGGTCAGATGGAGTGTCCTCAGGTCAGATGGTGTGACATCAGGTGAGATGG
>PVJS01013092.1:0-17193 GCA_004027185.1 Glis glis | reverse complement strand
AGTGTCCTCAGGTGAGATGAAGTGTCCTCAGGTCAGATGGAGTGTCCTCAGGTCAGATGGTGTGACATCAGGTGAGATGGCGTGTCCTCAGATGAGATGAAGTGTCCTCAGGTGAGATGAAGTGTCCTCAGGTCAGATGGTGTGACATCAGGTCAGATGTCATGTCCTCAGGTGAGATGGAGTATCCTCAGGTCAGATGGCCTGTCCTTGGGTGAGATGGTGTGACATCAGGTGAGATGATGTGTCCTCAGGTGAGATGGCGTGGTCTCTGAAGTCTTGCGCTGAGGAATGAGTCTCCTTTTATTCACCTCCAGGCGTAGATCTTTTATTTAAAGCTTCAGATATGCCTATTTGTAGTGATTACAACACCTATGCAATCATTTACACAGTCCAATGAGGAGACGATGACTTTATTTATTTATTTCTTTTATTTATTTGTTTATTTATTCTTTTGCAGGACCAGGGATTGAACGCAGGGGTGTTCTACCTCCATGCTACGCCCCCGGCCCTATTTTTTATACTTTATTTTGAAACCGGGTCTCACGAAGTTGCGGAGGGCCTCACTAAGGAGAGAGAGAGAGAGACAGGGAGAGAGAGACAGGGAGAGAGAGATAAAGAGAGAGAGAGCTGAGGCTGGCCGCGAACCCGGATCCTCCGGTCTCTGCCTCCCAAAGTACTGGGATTACAAGCGTGCGCCACCACGCCCGGCCCGACTTTATTTATTTTTATGGTACATTTTTATATGTAGTTTTTGTTGTCGCATTGTAATTATACATCACAGTGAGGTTCAAAGTGATACAAACATCCCTGCACACAGCACTTGGCGTGACTCTCTCTGGACCGCACTCTGTTCCCTCCTCCTCCCTCTGTATACATGTTAGTGAGATATATAAGGGCATAACATTATTTGACCCTTTTCCTTCCTGCAGCCTCGTTTTCTCCTTTCCACCTGTCTCTCCTGATCCCCTTCCTCTATCCTACTGGTCTCTCTCCTCCTTTATCTGAGTCCCTTTTGTTTCCTATTTTCTCTACCTTCTCCATGAGAGAAAACATATGACCCTTGACTTTCTGAGACTGGCTGATCTCAGTATAATATTCTCTAGTTCCATCTATTTTCCTATAAGTGACATACTTTTGTTCTTTATGGCCGAGTCGAACTCCATTGTGTGTATAGACCTCATTTTCTTCGTCCATTGATCTGTTGACCAACACCTATGTTGGTTCCATAACTTGGCTATTGTGAATTGTGCTGTTTTAAACATGGGTGTGCACGGATCACTATAGTGTTCTGCCTTTAATTCTTTTGGAAAGCTACTGAGGAGTGGTATAGCTGGATCCTATGGTGGCTCTACTCCTAGTCTTTTGAGGAACCTCCATACTGATCTTGGTGGTCATTATACTAATATGCCATCCACTGTTGGCGGGTTTGTAAATTAGACGCTGACTTTAACTAAGGTAAAGGTTAGTGTCAGCTCTGTGGAATGTGTCAAGACGTTTATGAGGACTGAAGGAAAATATAAAAATTGTTACACATATGCTGACAACATGAGCTTTTAGCCGTCCAGCGGGTAAATAAACAGAAAGCTTAGTATTCACAGTCAAAGGACTAGAGGCCAGAGAGTGGCTCTCCGGGACATCTTTGAATGCAGCCTCTGTACCCTCCGGCTTTGGAGTGGCTGTGTTTGAACGGGAATGTCCTTGAGGCATTCAGGTTGCTGGAAGCCGGGGCGCTGACCTCATCTCCCTCTGTGTGACCTCGTGGTTCTGCTGGTAGAGACACACTCTGGGAAGAGCCCGTTGACTCTGCAGCTCCACCAACCGGACCTTTTTAAAACCCTAGTTGTGTTTTTCAAGTAGAGGCCGCACTTTGATCCCGTATACAGACATCCAAAGGCAAATTTTCTGTCTATCTCAACTGGAAGTATTTATATTCTTAGGTCTTGGAAGTAGGTAAGGGGGAAATTTAGGGAAAATACTCTTAGCAGCATCCTTGGATTGCATGGCATTTATGCAAGTCAGTCCAGGATCAGTATCTCCTTCGTGGCAGAGAGAAGTTCCAGCCGTGCCGCTGTCTGTTCTTATGCTCAGGGTGCTGTCACCAGCTGCTAAGTGCTTCTGGAGCTGAGAAGTTGGAGCTCCCAAAGAAGACACGTGTGTTCATCAGCCGAGCAGACACACCTGGTGTTCGTTGCTCACACCCCAACCTGGGAATTCTGAGTGCTGCGTTCCCTTGGTAGGAATGTCCTTTTTTTTCTTAAGTGGTCGATGCCGTTGGACTCCGAGAGCTGCAGCCTTGTGGAGCCTTTCTTCCGGCTCAGGGTGTCAGCATCTATTTCAGATGGAATTCTGAAAATGTTCCCATTTGAAGATCTCCTGGAGTATTAATGGGAGTTCCTTTGACCTTAGGAATCATATCTTGCTTTCACGCAGAAAATGACTTTCACTTAGCATCACCGGGTAGGAAACGAGGTTTGCAAACTTTATTCATTCACACCCAAGGAACAAACCAAGCAAGCACTGCAGAGGTGCGTTTTCGGGCCACCTGGACGCCACCTGCTCGGGGGTCCTTGGCACAGCTCCTGTCTGCCTTTCATGTGAGCCCGCAGCCTTGGAAGCTTCCAGAGTCCAATACCACGCAGGCTGTGAGGCTACACAGTGGAGGCAGTGGACATACTCAACGCCAGTCATGTTCAATTCCATAATTCCTTTAAAAATGTTATGGCGAATGTTGGAAAATCACAGTTATTATGGATTTTGTACTTATTTTTATAGGGCACTTTCTAAAGCTTGCTGTTGTGTTTATTACTCAGCTATAAATTAGAGAAATACTTTTCCTTTCAACTATTGGTATTTTCTCCTAAAATACACCTGAGACTTTCATCCTAAACCAAAAGTGAAATTGTGTATTAATATTTAAATTTTTTTCAAAATGTCCACAGGCATTTGTATTTTATCATTTTGAGGCAGAAAGCCTCTTTTTATAGGCTGTGATGTTCACTCTTACGCGTTCTCTACTGGGACATGGACTTGTTTGATTTTATGTAGCATTTAAAATATTTGGAATTCTTAGATGTTAGTGCAAGTATTTCGTCAAATATGGTTGCCAGATAAAATACAAGATTCCCTGTTAAATTAGAATTTCAGAAAAATGATGTATACATATATGTTTTTAGTGTACTACTTGCAGTATTTTGGACAATTAGTGTTACATTTGGTGTTCTCCTCTATTTGTAGAGATTCTACAAAAGTGCGACTCCATATGTATGCGAAAATTTGCATTCTTCTCCTGTCTGTGTTGCCCCCTAGCGATGTTTCTGTCTTGCTTGTGATTGTCATTTCAGTCGCTGTATACCATTATCATAAGTTCCGTGCTTATCTAATATTTCTCTATTTTGGATATTTTGGATATTTCAAGCATTTTCACTTAAAGCGTTCACTTAAAACATTCACTTAAAATTTGCCTTTCTTCACTTCAAAAATATTTAAAAAGTGTAGCAGGGACAGAGATAACTCTACACAAGGATTTTTATTCTGTTGTACTGTTTCTTTAATATAAGTAAAGTCCTTGTACACTATTCTAAGTTTAATAACTATTTATAAAACCTAATTTTGTGCATGTGTGTGGTACTGGGGATTGAACCCAGGGGCATTCTGCCTCTGCAGCCTATTTTATTTTTTATTTTGAAACACAGTCTCACTAAGTTGCTGAGGGCCTTGCTAAATTGCTGAGGCTAGCCTTGAACCTGCAATCCTCCTGTCTCAGCCTCTGACTTAAAACCTAATTTTTAATTAAGAATATAGTAAACAAACATGTTTGCCTTTGTCTCAGACATTTCAAATAGGAGCATTTAGTTCTGCATTTTATGTTTTGATGAATAATTATTTAACTCTCCATACCAAACCATTAGTCCTAAATTACCAGGTCTGGATGTCCCCTGAACTTCAAAGCTCTGAAATATTATGGAAGAAACAACTGATTAACTTATAAGACATTATCTTTGGAGAGAAACAGATGAATAAAAGGAAAAGAAAATATCTTAGTACTTACGGATTTTTATGTTGGGCCTTGTTTTTAGGTGATACCAGCATTCCTGACCGTTCTAGTTCAAAGATGTGCTAACCGGTTGCTCCCTGGCTATTAGTTGTATGACTTAAGAGTAAGTAAGTCCAAGTATTGACACCTTCAGGAATGTTCTGTGAGCTTCTCTGAGCTCCTCTGATGGTTTTGAAGTCCTCTAGCCTTATCTTGCTTTGGTGATACCGTGATCATATGTAAACATTTCTATTTATTTTGGGGGGAAGGTATTTGGGATGGAACCCAGGGGTATTCTACTTCCGAGCTTATACTCTTAGCCCTTTTTATTTTGAAATAGGGTCTCATTAAGTTGCTGAAGGTCTCCCTAAGTTGCTGAGGCTGTCCTCGAACTTGCAATCCTCCTGTCTCAGCCTCCAAAATACTAGGATTACAGGAGTATGCCACTGCTCCCTGCTCAGACGTGAAAATTTCTATGTTCAGTCCTGACAAGTAGAGCCTTACTGTTGCCACCAGCTGTCTCATCGATTTTGTGGGGAAGAAAAACCAAACAAACCAAACACCCATCTGCCTCGATCACCACAGTGTCCATTCTAACCACTGCACCCAACAGAATTTTGCTGCCTCAGGTACAAAAACAAAACAAAACAGGACAAGAAACCAGCTCCTGGTGGTTCCTGAGACTTAGGAGTCGGGGTCTCTGTGCTGAGATAGCGTAGCATCACGTGCATTGGTTAGAAATGCACATTTTCAGCCCCTCCTGACTCAGCCCCCGGGGCGCCAGGTCGCTCTTGACCCCTTGCATTCGAATGAGCAGCCATTACTCACCTCCGCTGGAGCGCTCTGGAGGAGGGCAGCTTGTCCAAAGTTGTCTCGTGTGTTTGGGTCACACTGTCCCTTAAAGCTACCCTAGAAATCACAAGTACCTTGATTGATAATCAGCCTAAGGACATTCACAGACTGTTACCTTCTAGACCAAGCGAGGGCAGGCTCCGTGGCAGGAGCTGCTGTAACCACACAGCCCTGAGCAGTGTGGCTTTTTTCCTGAATTTCTGGCTGTCGGACCTTGGTTATGAGAAGGTAACAGAAGTATGTCCGCTTAGATACCAAGTTTTCATAGTGGTACATAGAATTAATTTTCCTTTCTTTTTTTTTTTTTTGTAGTTCTGGTGATTGAACCTAGAGGCATTCTAACTCCGAGCTCCACCCCTAGCCTTATTTTTATTATTTATTTATTTATTTGGTACCGGGGATTGAACCCAGGGGCGTTCTACCTCTGAGCTACACCTCCAGCCCTATTTTATGTCTTATTTTGAAACAGTTGCTGAGGTTGGCCTTGAACCTGCCATCCTCCTGTTTCAGCCTCCAAGTACTGGGGATTAAAGGCATGTGCCACCATGTCCAGCTTATTTTTATTTTGAAACAGGGTCTCGCTAGGTATTGGCCTTTTAAACACATCTTATTTTTTAGAGAGGTTTCAGGTTTACAGCAAAACTGGCAAGAGTTGCACATTCCCGTGTGCCCCTGACCTTACACAGGGCCCCCCATGACTGTCGACGCCCCATCACAGGTGCACGCTCATTCAAAACCAAAGAGCCTACGTCAGCATGCCATTATCGCACAGAGCCCATTGTTTACATTAGGTAAACTTTTAAGAGATTATTCATTCTAAATTCAGCAGGGCACAGTGGTGCATCCCTGTAATGCCAGTACCTGGGAGGATGGCAGGTTTGAGGCCAGTCTCGGCAACTTAGCGAGACCCTGTTGCAGAATAAAATTTTTTTTTAAAAAAGGTGGGGGGTTTTAGCTCAGAGCTAGAATGCCCCTGGGCTCAATCCCCAGTACAGAAAGAGTTTATAAATACCATATGGATTATTAGGCTGGGTCTTTATCATTCCTATGTGGTATGGTTTTCTGGATAAACTGTATGCATTTTCTCCAAGGGAAAATACTTAATGGAGTTTTTATAAAATTGTTTACAAAGTAAATGTGCATAGAAAAGCTTGACAACTTCTTACCCTCCTCAACTACAAATGTTCAGCCCTAACGCCCCTGTGTCCTGGCTGCAGGCTTTTCACATCCGTTAGAAGAGTTTGAGGTCTGCGCTGTGATGTGGGTGTCGTTTGATGGGGAAGAGTCTAAAGACTTGGAATTGTCAGGAAACAACCTATAGGTCTATTTGCCCAGCTTTATACGCAAAAGGATAGAGTTGTCTTAGCTCTTACTTAAACTCAGTAAAATTTGTAATTTGAATGATATTCCCAGATATTTTTGTGCCGTACATTTAAGAGAATTAAACAGTCTGAAACATGTTTCAATCATTTGTTATTTTCCTGTGCTTTTATGAAAATTAGTTTTAATAATGAATTTATTTATTTGGTACTGGGGATTGAACCCAGGGGCATTCTACCTCCAAACTACATTCCCAGCCCTATTTTATATATTTATTTTTTATTTTACAATGGGTTCTTGCTAAGTTGCTGAGACTGACCTTCGATCCTCCCGTCTCAGCCTCCCAAGGACTAAGATTACAGGCATGTGCCACCAGGCCTGGCAATAGTGCATTTTAGAATAAAGCCATCTTATACCTCACCGAACTCTGCTCCTTCAGTATCAGTATGCCATTCATTCATTCATTCCATTTTCTTCTCATTCTTTCTCAAGAGTAGAAAAATGCTTTCCTTGGAAGTTGGTTCTTCATTGAGCACGTGAAGCCGTAACTTGCGAGTGTTGCATGTTGTCCTGGCGGGTCACTGCAGACTTCCCAAGCTGCCCGTTCTTCCTAGAGTGTTCCTAAAAGCACATTTCCCTCCTTACTTCATCAGTTCAGAATATCTCTGTCTTGATGTGCCGTTTTCTCCAACATCCTACACTTGGCACCAATTACACTAAATGATCAATAAGCATGTAGCCACTTGCAGAGTTTTCTTTTTGATTTACAGCCATTTTTGTTTATAATATTGGAAAGCACATCTGCGTACCGAGCATAAAGGCGAGAGGTGATGATTCTCATCTTTAGTAATCTGGTGATTGGTAAACTTGTAGCCACCAGCAGCGTTCCCTTCCCGATGTCCAGCCGTTCTTGTTTAGGATGTTGAAAACGTACTCCTGTCTAAGCTTCCTTAAATCCTTTCAGGAAGAAGGCGAGGTGTGGATAAACAGACTCACAAACAAGAAGAAGATAGTGGACTAGGCAGGAAGGATCCATAACTAGAGAACTTTTATCATAAGAAGGCAGCGAGAAGTCAGCAGTGGGGGTGGGGGCCAGGAAGAGACGCACGTGGGGCTTGAGGAGCCAGGGGACCGGGGCTGTGAGGGCGACTCGCACCTGCCACGTGGGTAGGACTCTGGGGGAAGGAAGGTGAGGTGAGAGGTCCTTCACCCTGGAAATGAATCCGGAAATTGCTTCTCAGAGGGAACTACTAGGAGTTTATTCCTTGCACGAGTCATTCGAAGCTGCTGCCATTTCATTTATTTCATTTGAGCATAACCAATCCCACGTCCCTCCCTGACTAGTCAGAACCTGATTCCTTCCTGAAATAAAGACAGCGTACCTAGGCCAGGAGCATTAGCCCACCCTTCTAACGAGGTGTATTGGTCAGGGTTCACTAGACTAACAGAATTCACAGAATGAGTATATGGAAAAAGGGATTTATCAGATCAGCTTACAATGTAGTCCCAAGTTCCGACTGCACGTGGAGAGTCAGAGGAACCAGTAGCTGGTTGCGCGGTCTAAGAGCTCTTCGGAGAAACGATGGTGAAGTTTCAGTTCGAAGGGCTGGAGGCCGACGATCTCAGACGAGAGCAGAAGATCAAGAAGCTCTTCAGAGAAACGGCGAAGTTGGAGGCCGACGATCTCAGACGAGAGCAGATGCGTTTTCTTCGTAAAGAGTTGTGCATCCCTCTCCGCAGCTTTCTGCTTCTTTTATCTAAGTCCTGCACCTATCAGAACCCTGCTGCCTATATTTAGGGCAGTACTTTCTTTTTAATCTGCTGTTATACACCCAAAGTCACATGATCTTGGGTGTGTCATGATCCGGTCAAGTTGACAAATTAGATTAACTATCACATGAGGCTTGGTACAAAACAGTGGCCACTGAATGGTGACAAGCTCCCCGGCGGGGATTCTGTCTTTGGGCTTTGAATGGGAGGTGTGCTACGACAGGAAGGCCACTTAAGAACAGCTGTCATTTTGAGAGCGTCCGAGCTCTTGCCTGGCTTTCTCTTGGGGACCCTTGGCTTTGGGATTGTGTGTCTCTGGCTATGAATGGTCTCGTTTCCTCTGGTAGCTTCAGAAACATCCTGTGAGAGCAGGTAGTCGCACATGCCTCTTTGTCATAATCGTCTTACTTTTTTTAGAGTTTTATTGGTGTAGCCAGGCATGGTGGCACACACCTGTAATCCCTGAACTTGGGAGGTGGAGACAGGAAGATCACAGGTTCAAGGCCAGCCTCAGCAATTTAGCAAGAACCTCAGCAACTTAGCAAGACACAGTTTCAAAACAAAAAATAAAGAGGGCTGGAGGTGTAACCCTGATGTAGAATGCCCCTGTTTCAATTTTCAGTACGCCCCCCTCCCACATACACACAAAAAAGGATTTTTGGTGCAATATAATACATCGTAATGAGATTCAAAGTGATACAATCATAGATGCACACAACGTCTCTTAATGTGGTTCCCTCCTATAAAGATCCCTGTTGCAATGAGACTAGTGTTCTAGCAGATACACCTGAGAAATGGTGTGAGGGGGGTTCTGAGGGCCTTGAGCACAAGGCTACGAATTTGGAGTTTGTACAGAGGGTGCACTTAGACGAGCGATAATGTCTCTTTTAGTCTGCAATGAAGCTGGACTACTGTAATGACGTCTTAAAAGAGTCATGTAGTTTTTAAAGGGATTATCAGCCTGGAAGAGTCCTCAATCACTCAGGGCATCCATTACATTAATGTAGCAGGCTCCACCATACATCAGCCACGCTGTCATGCACTTGACTTTGTGTAGCTACTGAAACCCCATGAATATTTCATCAGAGCCGGGGCAGTGCTGTGATAAATATTGAAAAAGGATAGTGCTAAAAGTTATGTCTGAAAGGTTCGTGTTGTTGGCAACACACCAAGAGCATCAGGGCACAAATGTGGGCACCCTTTGCTCCTGGTCTTTCTTCATTGTCAAGCCTTGGGGGCAGGTTGGGGTGGTGGCCAGGAGGGCCTCCCTTGCCACAGAAAATGGGCTAAGAGCATGACCTCTTTGAGATCCATTGAGTAGCTCCTTTTGTTAAATAAAACAGTAGATTCGGGTCAAGTGATTAGTAGGTATTATGTCCCCCATGGTCAAACACTTCTGCTAATAATTTACGAGACAAAGATTGGGAACTAGGCACTGAGACAGGAGGATCACAGGTTTGAGGCCCCCTAGACAACTTATCAAGACCCTGCCTCAAGATAAAAAGAAAAAACAACAGGTGGGGGTATAACTCAGTGATAGAGCACCCCTGGGTTCAATCTCCAGTACCACAAAAAGAAAGAAAGAAAACACAGGGGATGTGGTGGGCAGGCGCGTGGCCTGTCCTAGGTGAATCAGCTCACCGAGGTCACTTGGGGAAGGGGTCCTTTGCTATCAGCTGATTCCTGGAAGGCAAAGGGTTGGGGAGGGGAGGAAGGAAGAAGAGGGAGGGCCTTCAATACTGCTACTTTCTAGGAATCCAGGATCAGGACTGAGATCCAGCGTTGTCCCTTATGGTAAAGGTACACTTCTGACATTTTATGAATCAGCCAGCTTAGGTCAACAGGGGTGTGTGTGTGTATATGTGTGTGTGTGTGTGTGTGTGTGTGTGTGTGTGTGTGTGTGTTACTAGCGATTGAACCCAGATGTGCTTTACCTCTGAGCTACACCCCCAGCCCTATTTTATTTTTTATTTTGAAATAGGATCTTACTAAGTTACCATATGCTGTCCTGGAACCTTCGATCCTCCTGTCTCAGCCTCTTAAGTACCGGGATTACAGGTGTGCACTACCATGTCCAGCTGTGTTAACAGTTTTAATGCCTACATCATGCTGGACATCCAATTAGGTGCAATAAATAAATAAACAAATAGTGGCCTGTGTCCTATAGGGCTGAACCTAAAGATCAAATAGCTTTGGAGAAAACCTGGAAAGGTGGGCATAGGTGCACTGGAACCAGAGCCTATACTGGGGAGTGTCCACGCTTCAGGAGAGTTCAATTCCAGGAGCCTTGATCGTTCCTCTCTATAGAGCTCCTTTTTCTTGTCTTCGAGCTGTCCACCCAAAGGGAGAGCACCCTACTTTCCTGTCCACTCCAAGGTGTCCCTCATTCTGCAGAATGCTTTGTTTTCTTTTGTTTTGTTTTAAAATATTTGTGTTAGTGCACTCAATTATCCATCATAGTGAGATTCAATGTGATGCAAACCTACACGCACACAGCTCTTGGTGTACGTTCCTCCACATCCCACCCCGCTCCCCTGACTCCCTCCCTATGCATGCTAGTGAAACCTTCCCATATTGTCATAGTATTCTTATTTTTAGACTTTTATTAGTGCATTGCAATTATACATCATAGTGAGGTTCAATGTGATTCAAACATCCATACACACAGTTCTTGGTCGATTTCTTTGGCGGTACTGGGGATTGAACCCAGGGTCATTCTACCTCTGAGCTATACCGCCAGCCCTATTTTTTATTCTTTATTTTGAAACAGGTTCTCACTAAGTTGTGGAGGGCCTTGCTAAGTAGCTGAGGCTGGCCGCGAACCCGGATCCTCCAGTCTCAGCCTCCCAAGTACTGGGATTACAAGTGTGCGCCCGGGTGGTGTATTTCTGTAGTATTATTTGAAGTGCTTTCTTCCCACAATCCTCCTTTTTTCCCTCCCCACCGCCCTCCCCCAAACTCCTTCCACCACTCTGCAGATCTCTCCTCGTTATTTGAAGTCCGTTATGTTTCCTATTTTCTCTCTGGCTTCCATATATGAGAGAAAACATGTGACCCTTGGCTTTCTGAGACCGGCTGATCTCACTTAGCAGAATATTCTCTAATTCCATCCATTTTCCTGAAAAATGACATAATTCTAAAATGTTTTTCTTTATGGTAGAGCAGAATTCCATTGTGTGTATACACCACATTCTCTTTCTTCATTCAGAAGATCTCGAAATTAGACGTGTGCACTGTTTTCAGACACTTATTTTGGTTCATTTCTGTGACCTCAGGACTTTGTGACTGTCCTTGTGAGACTCTGACTAGTACGGCATGTCACGTGGCTTCAAGAGCTGCAGGAAGGCCAACCAGCGATGACCTAGGTGACACCCAGTGGAGTCATCGTTCCCTGCAAAGTGTGGAGCCTCTAGTCTCAGTAGTGCCACGTAACTAAGTGAGGGGGCTGGAGGAGGCGTTTCTGCCGTGACACTTGGACCCTGACGTTGCAGGCCTCTCTGATGGGAGTATCAAGGTGGCCCTCAGCATGTCGGGCCTGGACTTGGTTGACTAGTTAGATCACGCCTTCTCTAATTGACCAACGCGATTGTTTCAAACTACTCTTTCAATTGATTTTAAACTCAAATGCTGTCCCCATACCAAAAACACAAACACAACAACAGAATCACCTTGGTTCAGTTTAAAAAGTCCTCTTGATCTTTCTAAACATCCAGGGGCCTCAGGGCAGCTTACCACACGCGTGTGGGAGCTGCAAGTGTGCACGGGGGCCTGGCCGTGTGTCCCTAGGATGTGACCCTTTCGGTTCAGGAGCCTTGTAAACTTCAAGCTTGCATGGGGATTACATGTCATCCAGGACCAAGAGAGGGGGCAGTGGGCAGGGTGGGGGGAGAATAGGATTAGACCCTGACATTCAAGTGCCTGTAGGGTACCCGACAGGGCAGGTGACTGTGGTCCCAGAGTGGCCTCAGCATCACAGGTGTCCCTGGAGGACTCAGTTGTTGTCACGAGGCATGGGAGCCTAGTGTGTCGGATGATATAATTTAAAAAGAGGTTGGTTTGGCAGGCTGAGACAGGAGAATCACAGGTTTGAGGCCAGTCTCAGAAACTTGGTGAGACCCTCAGCAACTTAGACTATGTTTCAAAATAAAAAATAAAATAGGGCTGGGAGCGGCACTCAGAGGTAGAATGCCCCTGGGTTCTGGGTTCAATCCCCAGTATCCCCCCCCCCCATAAAAAACATAGAAAAGAAAAGAAATTGGAAATTTAGATTTTTATAAGAAATCTTCTCCTGTCAACTCAGGCCTTGGTCAGAACAAATGCCACTTTCTGTGTTGTAGGTACAGAGGACTGGAGCAGAGGGACTGCAGGTCCACACCGCTAGTGGACGGGGCGGGGAGCAAGCCCAGGGGAGTTCTTAGGACCACAGAGATCTCCTGGCCAGGCGCCAGGTGCAGCGGTTGGTGGATCTCAGATGCCCGAGGCTCTGGCGGACGCTGTTTGCAGTTCTGAGGTTCCAGAGCTAGAGGAAGCTGCTGTTGGCTGTCCTGGGTCCTGCAGCGCTGAAATTGGCGACACCCAGGGGCCCCAGGAGGCTGCTGAGACCCCCATATCTGCTTCAGACCTGTCTGCCCTGGGTCTGTTTGCAGCTGTTCCAGAAGCATCTCCGCTGCTTCCCCCTTGTGAAATGCGTAGTGCCTCCCATGTTAGACTCTGGGAACAGAGGCCTGGCCTCCTGTCTCCCGTCAGGGTACACAGAACGCCTGCGGGCGGGTGGCGAAGCCAGAGGACCACAGACAGCCAGCCTTCCCCTGGGCTTTTTTGTTTTGGCAACTAATTCAAATTTAAAACACAGTTCTGGCCAACACTGTGTGTTCCAAAGAAAACCAGGTGTGGGCCAGAGGTGCCTGGAGGGAGCAAGGGCAGGAAGCCGGGTGGGCGTCCGGAGACACGCACGGCACTGAGTCAGACCTGGTGGGGTTCACGTTGGCCAAGGCCTGGCTCCTAGAACCTATTTGTTCCCCTCCTGCCAGCCCTAGTACCTCTGAGAAGCGGGGCGGCCCTCGTGGTCCCCACAGACCAGGGCATTTACATAGGATCAATGAGGGCCTAGGAATACACAGGAAACTGCTGCATTGTTCAGTAGGAAAGGCCTCAGCACTGTTACAAAAGCCCGTCAGCTAAACTGTGTGTGTGTATGTGTGTGTGTGTGTGTGTGTGTGTGTGTGTGTGTGTGTGTGTGTTGGGGGGTATTTATCTCTCACTAGAGTGAGGATCTGTGATCTTTTTTATTATCATTATTACTGGGGCTTGAACCCTCAGAGGGCTCTCTACCTCTGAGCTCCACCCCCAGCCCTTTTGATCTTTGTTTTGAAACAGGGTCTTGCTAGTTGCCGAGGCTGACTTCAAACCTGCAAGCAAGAATGATAATCTTTTTATTCTGTCTTAAATAAAAAATATTTTTGTATAAGAAGGGATGAAATTGCATTTACCTTTTAAGATTCTGTGTCTGTATATTTATTAGGAAAGTGTGGAGGGAAGAGTGACCCCCTCCCCCCTGTCGTCTTGGGAACCTGTCACTGTTCACCTACCCCGTGGATGGGAGGGACAGGATGTTGTTTCCAGACACGTGGCAAAAATTATAACGTAGACTCAAGTCTCTCTCTGTAGCTTTCTTCCTTACTAATGATTCCAATGATGATTTCGATATAGAAAAGCTCATGTATTAGCAATGCAAAAAATGTCCAGAGGTGAAATAATTAAGTCCGGGCTCTAAAACCATCTGTCTGTAAATGCATTGAGGGGTTAGTAATTTGAATGGATTTACTGGTGGTCACTGTTGGCGGTGGGGTGTGGCTGAAGGGGGTGGGCCACTGTGGGTGTGACCTTGGGGACTATATCTGCGTCTCTCCCCCGCCCTTTCTCTCTCTTTCTGCTTCCCAGTTGTCATAAAATGAGCAGCTGTCCTTTGGCGCATCCTACCACTGTGATGTTTTTGCCTTGGAGCCAGCCGCCCATGGACTGAACCTCTGAAACCATGAGCCCAGTAAACCCTTCCTCCTCTAAGTTGTTCTAGTTGGGTATTTCGGTCACAGCAATGAAAAACCTAATTAATACAATTACCCTTGCTCCACTTTAGATGTCTATAAAGTGAAATCTAACTAGAAATCTTATCTAAAAACTTGCAGAAAGGAAAGATCTGTGAACTGAGATATCAGCATCTCACAGTATCAAGAGTTGACAAATGTGCACACACAATGTTTTGCTTCTTGCGTGCAGAGACACGTGCACCCAGTTTTACATCTTCAGTTTGTTCTTTGTAGTTCCACACTGAAACAGAGATCCTCACCCTACCCCCCCCACCACCACCACATACATAGCCAGAGGAGCAGAGCCATTAAAATAAGTGCCAAGGGAGAGTGGTTTTCATCACGGGGAGGTTTGCTAAGGTGGTTCAATTCAGCACTACCAAAGAAGCTTTTTACCCTCCTTAAATGATCCCTAGACTGAGTACTAGCACCATCTCCAGCTGCGCTTCCGTGAGGGTGTGAATGGGTGGAGTTGTGCAGATGTGGGGTTTGTAAGCGACGTGGACCCTTGTCTCAGCGACCTTGGGGAAGGTCTATACTGCTCGCCCACCAGCCGTGGCGGTACCCTCCCAGGTTACAGAGACGGAGGTGCCCCAGCCACCGCTGTAGACATTCTCGTGCAGGACAAAATCCACGTGAGCCTTTCCCACTTCCTTTCCTGTTACTTACTTCTGACTGGTGGGCTGCAGGCGCAGTATGGTAGAGTGGAAAGCATGCTGGTCTTGGTGGCCCTGCAATCTGTCACCTATAGCGGTGACATGGGCATTTATTCTCAGTGCCCGAACCTGCATCTAAAACGGGGCAAATGAGACCTACCACAGAGTGGTTGTGAGAAGAGTTAGATAACACATAGTCACTGTCTGTATCCAGAATTCCACACCCACAAGCGCAGCCAACCACAAAGTATTTGAAAACAACTGTGTCTCTATAAGAGCATGTGTAGACATTGTCATTGTTCCCTAAACACAATATGACAATTATTTCCATTGTTTTAGGTATTATAAATCATCTAGAAGTGATTTAAAGTACATAGGAGGAGCTGAGTGCAGTCGGCCACTTATATATTTCCAGTACTTGGGAGGCTGAGACAGGGAGGTCGCAGGTTCAAGGCCAGTCTCAGCAGCTTAGCAAAACTCTCAGAGACTTAGCGAGGCCAGTTTCAAAATGACAAAAATGCCTGGGGGTATAGTTCAGAGTTAGAACACTTCAGGATTCAATCCTCAGTACCAAAAAAACAAAAAGAGGTATATGACATCATTTTATATAACTGATGTGAGCATCAGTGAGGTTCCTGAAATCAACTCCTACAGACACCAAAGGAGGAATGTATATGCATATTATAAATTAAAATAAAAAGTCAGTTTTTACTTTTACATTTTTCATTGAATAGCTTTTCTTGGTCAGCTAATTGCACTGTGATGTTTTTCACTTCTGAAAATTTTCAGGTAAAATCTGGTTATTTTTTGTTTGCTTGTTTTGTGGTACTGAAGATTGAGCCCAGGGGTTTTCTTCCTCTAAGCTATTATTTATTTATGTATTATTTTGAAACAGGATCTCACTAAGTTGCCCAGGCAGGCCTTGAACTTGTGATCCTTCTGCCTCAGCCTCATAAATATTAGGATTACAGGAGTGCGTCACCATACCTGGCGAATCTGGTGTTTTTCTGAATCAAAATATTGTGATTTTATTTGAGGCACATTTTATTTTTTATATCTTTCCTTGTTTATATAGTATCAATAAGTATTGATATTATTTGCTGGAAATAGAAATTCTGTGAGAACTTTTCATAAGACATTTTAGTGGCAAAGAAGTAGTCCTAAGTCTCTTATCAAGTTAATGTTATAATTTAATAAACATGAGTCAGGTCTGGTGGCACAAGCCTGTAATCCAGTACTTGGGAGGCTGAGACGGGAGGATCTCATGTTCGTGGCCAGCTGTAGTAACTTAGCGAGGCTCTCGGCAACCTAGGGAGAACCTGTTTCAAAATAAAAAAAAAATAGGGATGATGGTGTAGCTTGGAGGTGGAATTAGAATGTCCTTGGGTTCAATCCCCAGTACTATAATAAATAAATAAATAAGTAAATACATACATACATACAAAATAAATACAATTTAAAAAATAATTAAAAATAAAATAGGGCTGGAGGTGTAGCTCAGAGGTAGAATGCCTCTGGGTTCAATCCCCAGTACTACAATAAATAAATAAATAAATAAATAAGTAAATACATACATACATACAGAAATATATACATAAAGAAATACAATTTAAAAAATAATAATTAAAAATAAAATAGGGCTGGAGGTGTAGCTCAGAGGTAGAATGCCTCTGGGTTCAATCACCAGTATGACACACACACATACACACACACACACACACACACCATATATATATATATATATAGAGAGAGAGAGAGAGAGAGAAAGAAAGAAAGAAAGAGAGAGAGAGAGAGAGAGAGAGAATGAACATTCCTGTGGATTCTTTGTTTTTCTGCAACCCAGTTGACTTTGATTCGCTGGTAGTTATGTTAGAACAAGTTAGTATAAAGGAATTCCGTTTCCTAGTGCATATGGCGGACTCGAGGCCACGCCCTTTGTTCTGAATTCCCACTGTCTTGCAGAAGGACTGGGGCAGAGGACCACGCCCTTTGCTGCAGGTTCAGGGTTCACTTTCAGAATTAAATGATGCCTCTGATCGTTCTAATCCTAATGGAAAAATCAAGTTTGATTGACCAGTATCTAAGCTGGAATCACAGGGATTCTTAGTGAAAATGTGAATAAAAGTTCAGACTGAGCTAATGTTTTGAGCTCACTGATATTAAACTCAAACCTCGGTGGTTTTGAGCGTTGTGCAGTGCTGTCACGCAGAAGATGGGCTATGAAAGGAATCTACCAATGATTGCCCACAAAACACTCTCCATAAAATTTTAGAGACTTCCCATTCACAATAACTTCAAAACCAATCAAATACCTAGGAATAAACTTAACCAAAGAGGTAAAAGACCTCTACAATGAAAACTATAGAACACTGAAGAAAGAAATTGAAGAAGATCTTAGAAGATGGAAAGATCTTCCCTGCTCTTGGATAGGCAGAATAAACATCATCAAAATGGCCATCCTGCCAAAAATGATCTA
>PVJS01013091.1:27690-42873 GCA_004027185.1 Glis glis | reverse complement strand
GAGTCCCTTTTGTGTCCCCACTACTCCCTAGGTTGCGCATATTAATGAAAACATGTCCCTTCTTTTTTTGTGATTGGCTAACTTCACTTAACATAATGTTCTCCAGATCTTTCCATTTTCTTGCAAATGCTGTTATTTTGTTCTTCTTTATTGCTGAGTAGAATTCCATTGTGTGTATTTCCCATAATTTTGTAATCCACTCATCTGTTGATGGACATCTAGGTTGGTTCCATAATTTGGCCACTGTGAATTGTGCCGCTATGAACATGGGTATGCATATATTACTGTTGTCTTCTAGTTTCAATCCCTTTGGTATGATACCCAGTAGTGGTATAGCCGGATCATATGGTGGATCCATTCCCAGTTTTCTGAGGACTCTCCACTGATCTCCATAGTGGTTGAACTAGTTTGCAATCCCACCAACAGTGTAGAAGAGTCCCAATTTCCCCACATCCTCGCCAACATTTGTTGTTGTTTGACTTCTTAATGCTTGCCATTCTAATTGGGGTCAGATGAAATCTTAGAATAGTTTTGATTTGCATCTCCCCCAGGAGGCATTTTTTAGAAAGGATTTGGGTGCACTTTGGAGGCAAGGAGGTGGGAGAAGATGGAGGACGATTGAGGTGACTTCCACAAATGCACACAGAGCTCTTACTCTGTGCCGGGCTTTGCAGCGGCACTGGGATGTAATAGGGACCAAGTCACCCCAGACCTCCAACTGCTTAGACTCTAGTAGGTGAGACAGACAGGTGAACTGGTAACCACAGTACAGAGTTCTGGCCACCGGGGGAGACGCACATGCTGCTCCCATGAGCAGACACAGGGACTCATGGGAGGGACTCACAACCAGGGGCAGATTTCCTGGAATCATGACGTCTCAGCCAAGACTTGAAACACATTGTAGAAATCATCCAGCCTAGGGGAAGAGTGGAGAAGTAAGAGAGGGCCTCGGGCCAAGGTTGAGAATTTGGAGGGAACATGGCTCGTTTGAGGATGGTAGGGATATAGGGCGTGAGAGGGGTGGGCTTAGTCTGTTTTGTGTTACCATAATGGCATATCAGAGACTGGACAATTTATAAACAAAAGCAATTTATTTCTCACAATCCTGGAGGCTGAGACGTCCAAAGCTGACGGGCTGGCACCGGGTGAGTATCTTCGTGCTGCGTTTTTCCATGGCAGAAGGGCAAAAGCAAGAAAGAAGAGAGGAAAGAAGAGAAAGCAAGAAATTAAACTTGCAGCCGGCAGCCTGTTACGACTTGGCCCTCATCCATTCACGAGGGGAGCACCTTAATGGCCTCATCACCCCCAAGGGCCCCCTCTCCCAATGCCATTGCAGTGGGAATTAAGTTTCCAATGCATGAGATTCTGGGGGTGGAGGGGGGCTACACATTCAAACCGTAGCAAGGACATAGTGAGGGAAGAGATTGGAGAGGCAGAGGTGCCAGGTCATGTAGAGAATTTGGACTTTATCCTGTGGGCACTGGGAATCACTGTGGGGTTTGAAACAAGAAATCAGATATGGTCAATATTGCATTTTAGAAAGCTCCCTGAGGATCCAGTTGCAGCATGGAAAACATATGAGTAAGGCAGGGCTGGTGGTACCTAAATAAGATAGACGGTGGCCTGGACCAGGGACGTGGCAGTGATGGGCTGCAGAAACATGGCAGAACTGGAATCAGTGGGCATGAAGATGGGCAGATGTGGGATGTGAGGCAAGGGGAGCAGCCCAGCTGACCCCTGGGCTCTGGCTTGGTTAGTGCAGGTTTGAGGGTTAAAGAAGATGATTTTGCCGGGCATGGTGGCACACGCTTGTAATCCCAGTACTTGGGAGGCTGAGACAGGAGAATCTGGGTTCACGGCCAGCCTCAGCTACTTAATGAGGCCCTCTGTACCTTAGTGAGACCCTGTTTCAAAATAAAGAATAAAAAGAAATGGGGCTGGAGGGTGTAGCTCGGAGGTAGAATGCCCCTGGGCTCAATCCCCAGTACCACACAAAAAATAATATGATTTCAAACCAGGTGTGGTGGTGCACACCTGTAATCTCTGTAACTTGGGAGACTGAGACAGGAAGATCGCAGGTTCAAGGACAGCTTCAGCAACTAAGCAAGACTGTCAGCAACCTAGTGAGACTCTGCTTTAAAATAAAAAGAACTGGGAATGTGGCCTGGAGGTAGAATGCCCCTGCGTTCAATCCCCGGTACCACACGAAGAGGAAGAGGAGGAGGAGGAAGAAAGCTTCAGGTTGAATCTGAGGAGTCTATGAGACATCTAAATGGAGATGTCTAGCAGGTGGTTGGATGGGCAGGCTTGGAGCTTTCTGGAGAAATCCAGGTTGAAATATAACCTGGATATAACCATGGTGACATCAAGAGAAAGCTGTTAATGACAGCCATGAGAAAGGACCAGCTCTCAGAGAGTGTGGAAAATGGGAGGACGGAACACTGGGTCCTGAGGCACAGTGACATCGTAGGGGCTTACAGAAGAGGAAGCCATTGGGAGAACAAGCAGGACCAACCAGAGGCCCATGGGAAACCAGAGGAGCGAGGCCTCGTGCAAACTAAGACTACAGAGGGCGTCGAGTTCAGCAACCGCTCACATCAAAGGCTGCAGAGAGGTCGAGGACGACGAGGGACAAGGGCCCCCGCGCATCCATCAGCTTCCTTACTAGAAGTCTTGGTGGCAGTTTCCTGGAGGAGTGGAAAACTGCCACCACATTTCAGAAGTTCCAGAGAGGAGAACTGAAGAGATGTTAAGTGGAGGCGGCTGCCCCGCTTGGCTGTTTGAAGCTGTTCAATAGGAAAGTAGAGAGAGAGTAGAGAAAGGGAGAGTCCTAAAATCTTCAAAGGCCGAGGGGATGGGTCAAGAGAAGGAGACCTGAACATTTAGGAGGAAGAGGAGATAATTAGTGGAGCAAGGACCCTTAGGAGGTAAGAGGGGATTGGTACAGGTGAAGGGATGAACTTTAAATAGGAGAGACACGTCATCTGTGGTGGAAAAGACGACAGGCGTGAGTAGATTTCTTTTTTCTTTCTTTTCTTTTCAAAAAAACATACAAAATATGCCCTGGTGATATGTGCTACAGAAAGATAATAGTAAGACAGAAAAAAGGGACAGGTGTTCCGGGGCAGGGGTTGCAATTTTTTTTTTTTTTTTGCGGTACTGGGGATTGAACGCAGGGGCGTTCTACCTCCGCGCTACGCCCCCGGCCCTATTTTTTTATACTTTATTTTGAAACTGGGTCTCACGAAGTTGCAGAGGGCCTCACTAAGGAGAGAGAGAGAGAGAGAGAGAGAGAGACAGGGAGAGCTGAGGCTGGCCGCGAACCCGGATCCTCCGGTCTCCGCCTCCCAAAGTACTGGGATTACAAGCGTGCGCCACCACACCCGGCTCAGGGGTTGCAATTTTCAGTCAGGCAGCTGGGGAGACCTCGCTGAGAAGGTGGAGTTTGAGCCTCCGTCTGAAGAGGCAAAGGGGTGAGCCTTGCAGCGGTCTAGGAAAAACAGAGGAAGCTAGAGGCGCAGGGCTGAGGATGGAGTAGGAATGGCGCAGGGCTGGAGCAGAGTGAACTGTGGAGGGCTTGGAGGAGAAGTTAGAGGTGAGATTGGCGAAGACGATGTTGGTTCAACTTTGTGGGCTCTTGGAAGGATTTGGTTTTCACACCAAGTATGTGGGGGCCATTGGAGGGCTTGGGTCTGAGGAGTGTGTACCCTCACTCATGGACAGCATGGAGACCCCAGTCAGGAAGCTACGATGCTACTCTAAGAATCCAGGGAAGACAGAATATCTTGGAGCAGGGTGATAGCAGGTGATGAGAAATGATGAATATATTTTCAAAAGTAGAACAAAAAGGACTTCTTCATTTTTGTTGTTGTTGTTGTTAGGTTTTTGTTTTGTTTTGCTTTTTGTTTTTGGTACCGGGGATTGAACTCAGAGGCTTTCTACCTCCAAGATATACCCCCAGCCCTTTTTATTTTTATTTTGAAACAGGGACTCGCTATGATGCTGAGAGTATCGCTAAGGTTCTGAGGCTGGTTTCGAATCTGTGATCCTCCTGTCTCGGACTCTCAAGTACTGGGATTACAGGCATGTGACGCCATGTCCAGTTCAAACAGGACTTTTTTTTTTTTTTTTGCAGTACTGGAGATTGAACCCAGGTCCTCCGAGCTACACCCCTAGCCCTAGTTTTTATTCTTTATTTTGAAACAGGGTCTCACTAAGTTGCAGAGGGCCTCACTAAGTAGCTGAGGCTGGCCGCAAATGTGCAATCCTCCTGTCTCAGCCTCCCAAGTCCTGGGATTACAAGCATGCGCCACCATGCCCGACTCAAACAGGACTTTTTGATGGATTGGATATGAGGTTTCAGAGAAAGAGGGGATCCCAAGATGACTATCTGGGGCCTGAGCAAATGGAAGGAGAAACTTACTACTTACTGAAATAGGAAAGACTGTGGGTGGGACAGGTTGTTGGAAGCGGAAGTCAGGGGCTTCGTGTGGGACCTGTTAATTTGGAGCATCACTATCCAAGCTGAGAGTTTGGGTCTATGACTCTGGAGTTCAGGGGAAAGGTTCACACTAGAGATAAGATCTGCAAGGCACCAGCATATCGATGGTACTTCCAACCGTGGCATCACCAAGTGAGGCCAAGGGAATGAAGACAGAGTGGAGAGGGGCCCAAGGACTCAAAAGACAGAAAGCGGAGGGAGAGCTGCAGAGGAGCCTGAGCAGGGGAAGCCAAGGAGTTGGGAAGAAAACCAGAGGAGGCTTGAGTCCCGGGAACCAAGCGCAACAAGGGATTCAGTCTGCCCAAGAAGACTACCAAGAATTAGGAGGCCATGCCAGGGTGTCACATGGAGCTTTATTCCCCATGAATACTGAAACCACCCAGAGTTGTGACAAGAATCAGGGATGATGGTGTGAGGCAGGGACTAAAATAGTCGAGGAAGCCGGGCGTGGTGGCGCACGCTTGTAATACCAGTACTTGGGAGGCTGAGACAGGAGGATCCAGGTTGGCGGCCAGCCTCAGCTACTTAGTGAAGCCTTCCGCAACTTAGTGAGACCCTGTTTCAAAATAAAGAACAAAAAATGGGGCTGGAGGTGTAGCTCAGAGGTAGAATGCCCCTGGGTTCAATCCTCAGTACCGCAAATAAATGAATGAATGAATGAATCAGTACCGCAAATAAATGAATGAATGAATGAATAAATAAATAAATAAATAGTCAAGGAATTTGGGGAGGCCCCTGGGGGGGACTGTGATGCTTAATTGTAGGTGCCAATTTAACTGGATGAGGGGTCACTTAGAGAACTGGTAAATGATTATTCCCAGTGAGTCCTGAGGGTGCCCCTGCAGGGATGCTGTATGAGTTGGTGGAATTGGCGGGGAAGGTCCACCCTCGATGTGGGTGGGCACCACCTGATAAGCTGGGGGCCCTGGAGAGGACAAATGGTAGAGGAAAGGGGAATTGGTCCCTCTCTCCTGGAGCTGGGATACACTCTTCTCCTGTCCTTGGTCATCAAATCTCCAGCCTGTCTTGTCTTTGGACTCCAGGACTGACACCAGCAGCCCCTCAGTTCTTAGGCCTCCCGCCTCACACTGGGAGTCACACCATCAATGTTGCTGGGTTTTGAGGCCTTCAGGCTTGGACCGAGCCACACTCCCAGCATCCCAGGGCCTGCGGTTCACAGAAAGCCTGTCATGGGATTTTCAGCCTCCATAATCGAGGGATCAAATTCCCCCGATAAATCTCCTTTCACATATCTATACAGCTGCTCCTCCATATGCGCAGGTTCTGCATCTATGATTCAACCAACTACAGATAAAAAATATTCAAAAGAAGGCAGGTGTGGTGGTGCATGCCGGTAATCCCAGTACTTGAGAGGCTGAGACAGGAGAATGGCAGGTTCGCGGCCAACCTCAGCTACTTAGTGAGTCCTCCGCAACTTAGTGAGACCCTGTTTCAAAATAAAGAATAAAAACTAGGGCTGGGGGTGTAGCTTGGAGGTAGAATGCCCCTGGGTTCAATCCCCAGTACCTAAAAAAAAAAAAAAAGCAATCAAGACCCTGTTTCAAAATAAAGAATAAAAACTAAGGCTGGGGTGTATCTCGGAGGTAGAATGCCCCTGGGTTCAATCCCAGTACCTCAAAAAAAAAGCAATCTAGAGATGATTTAAAGTTTTTAGGAGGATACATGTAGGTTATATCCAAATGATGAGCCACTCACATAAAGGACTGGATTTTGGTATCTGCTAGAGGTTCTAGAAGCAATCCTCCCACAGATATCAAAGGATGACTGCATGTATGTGTGGGTATGTGTGTGTGTACGTGTGGTGTGTGTGTGTGTGTGTGTGTGTGTGTGTGTGTGTGTGTGTCCTATTGGTTCTGTCTCTCTGGAGAACCCTGACTAATAGAAGGTCTGAGTGCGCGCTTTGGCAGCACATATACTAAAATTGGAACGATACAGAGAAGATTAGCATGACCCCTGCACAAGGATGACATGCAAATTCCTGTCACGTTCCATATTTTAAAGAAGAAGAAGAAGAAGAAGGTCTGAAACGAGGAGGAGCAGTGGGTGCGTTATATACCGCATTTCACTTAATCTGGCCAGCAGTCCTGTGGGGTAAGTGTTATCATCATCCCACTTAACAGAGAAAAGACTGAGGCACGGGGAGGTCAAACACCATGTCCAAGGTCACTCTGCACACTGTAGCCAAGGCAGGCTGGGAGTCCACACCCTTCACCCCGGCACCTCCGTGCACTTCCACCAGGGATGCTGATGTGTAACTCCCCGCGTGAGGCAGGAGGCCTGAGAACCTGGGGGGCTGCTTGTGTCAATCCTGGAGTCCAAAGACCAGACAAGCTGGAGTTCTGTGGTCCACGGACAGAATGTTCCTCCCTTTTTGCTTTCTCTAAGCTGGGTCCTTCCAGCCCTGAGCGTTGCAGCTCGCCAGCATCTTTCCAATTGGACGGATTTGGCTCCAAGCCAATGGGCGTGCTTTTTTGTGTTGCATAAATGTGTGTGTCTCCATTCTGGATAACCAGGGTTTAATCCATGTGCAAGCAAATATAAAAAGAAATGCGTTTACTAGAATCTGAGCAGTGAGAAGTCTCATGTAATCAGACTCTCCCATCAGTGCCGTTTCAGAATAATCCGTGCTCATTTCGACGATTCTGATGTACCGTGAGAATCTGAAACACCATCTGGACCATCAAAGACAGTTTTAAATAGAGTCTAGCAGAATTGGTGTGATGAGCACATTTTGACGTGCTTTGATAATTGCACATTTGTTTCTATTATCTATTGTGATTCTCAGTTAACCGCAATATTAATTGAACCAAAACTCATCCTGAATCAATAGTCTGCTCTACCTGTGCTGACCCTTTCTAGCCCAGCAGAGTTGTCCTGGCTTAGCGGTCAGTCACACTCTCACCAAGGAAAAAAGGTTGGCATTTATTTATGCAAAGAATCAGATGGGAATAGTCATGGGTCCCCTAGTCTGGGAAATCCTACTGCTGAGGTTTGGCCCCATGCCCAGAACTGAGCTGAACTAAGGTCAGAAGGGAGCTGACCATAGCTGGAGCAGACGTGTCGGTGGCCCAGGTGAAGGTCACCAGGCTGGGCTGGAAGGGACCCATCCGCATGGATGTAACATGGCCCCAGCGATCACGGGTAAACTATGCAGGGTACCCCACTAACACATCTTCCGGCCAGTGTCTATCAAGGAAGAGGTGACACTGTATAATGTGATATTGTGGTATGCATATTAATAGTGAAGTGACTAGTAAATTCAAGGAAATTAACATATGCATAAAAAAAAGAAGAGGTGAGAGAACAAAGATTATTTGTTTATTATCTGTCCTTGACAGAGAAAAAAGATGGCTAAGTCAGAGTTCCTCAAAGGAAACACTCGTGATTTGACCCAGGTCTTGACCTGTGAGTGCGCCAGGCACAGGGCCCGAGGGGCAGGGGTATTGTGCAGTGATGAACCTGCCCCTCTTTTGAATAGTCTCATTTGCATGTTTGTTGTTCTTGGCTCCCAACAACTAGAGAAAAAATACCTAAGAGCCTGGGTGGGGAGAGGCTTAACACCTGGAGAAATTCGGGCTGTGAGCTCTGGGGTTTCAGAGCCAGGGAGGAGAGAGTAAGCCAGAGTGCTTCTCTGGTGGGCTGGAGAGCCAGGGCAGGCTTCTTGGAGTCAGAAGCAGGAGTGGAGAGGTGTGTGGGGTGCTGGAGGGAGAAGGCGATTTTCCTCCCTGTCTCTTCATATTCAGCAAATGCCAGCTGTGGGTGGGCGCGATCCCAGGCGAGGCCCCTGCCCTCAAGAAGTGTATGTTCTGCGGGGGAGACTCACAGACAGCCTAAGGCAGGATGTGCGCAGACCTGGCCAGCCCTAGAGGGAAGGCCTGTGAACTGGCACAGGGGAGCCCCGGATCAGTGGGGTGCACACTTGGAGTCCCAGGCCCCTCGCCCAGCACAGCCACGGCCCTTCTGCTCCAGCTAGAAATCAGAAGCGGGCCCAGGACTCAGTACCCTGGCCTCCTCTCTTTGCAGGAGCCTGCCACTGTTGGGCCGTGACACAGCCAGGTGGGCGCACAGTTTGAACTGGCTCCTGCCAAGTGCAGACAGAAACGCTGTTCTAGATGCGGGAGGGCAAGGCTGTGATTAGATGTGGAATGGTCCCCAGGTGGCCATGGGGGACCCAATTCACAGAACCATTGCTTAGTGAGGACCATGCTTGGCACCACAGCTGTCATAGCACCTGCCCTGGACAGAGATAACTCCTGGGCTTGGGCTGGGCTGGGCTGGGGCCCAGCGTGGAGGGCTTGCCTAGCATGAGCAAGGCCCTGGGTTCCATCCTCAGCACCGCAGAACATACAAACAAGCAAATAAAAAGGGATTACTCTCAGAACCACAAGGCCCCTCTTAGCCTTTCACCTGTACTGGGCCTTTAATCTTCACAGAAGTCCTAGGAGGATAGTACTATTATTATCCTATTTATAGATGAAGAAACTGAGGTGCACAAGAGGTTTAATAACTTGCTTAAGGTTAGAATTATGATCTAAAACTGCTTGGGCTCAAATCCCCCCTTATTTCTTGTGATCCCTGGGTGTCCCTGGGTAAGTGACAGGACTGAGCTATAAACCAGGACAGTCTGACTCAGTGCTGTGAGAGTGTGTATGTGTGTGTGTGTGTATGTGTGTGTGTGTGTGTGTGTGTAGCAAGACAAGCCTTTGCATCTAAGGAATACAAAGATGTACTGATCAGGAAGCTCACTCAGCCTTCAGGCTAGAGCAAAATAAGAACACCCAATTTAGAAAGAGAAATTACTTTTCGTATGAGGCAAGCAGAAAAGAAATATATTCTAAATGCATTGGCAGGCGTACGAGAAATACCTAGACATTGACGAGAACACCCAGCACTTCAGACAAATCCACCTGCGTTTGTGACCTCGTGTCCATTTCTGCAAGGTTGAACGCGTCCTAATATTGCACCGCCCCTAACGCTCCCTTTTGCCTTTCTTTGCGAAGAAACTCATCCAGAAGTCTCAAAAGCACAGAGAGAGAACCGATTTTTTTTTTTTTATGAACTACTGCATTTAGGCATTTCAGGTGTCTGGTGTGTGCTGAGCTCACAGTCTAGGCACAGACAAGAGCTTGTAAGTAACTGTGCTAGCAAGTCAGGGCCTGGGGAGACAGGAAGGGCATTCAGCTTAAAGGATGAGCACACGTGCTTTGCTATTTTGTTTGTTTGTTTGTTTGTTTGTTTGTTTTTTACTTGGGGAGGGGCAGATATTGACATTTTTTCTTTTTTTTGTGGTACTGGGGATTGAACCCGGGGGCATTCTACTTCCAAGCTATGCCCCCAGCCCTATTTTTTGTTCTTTATTTTGAAACAGGGTCTCACTAAGTTGCGGAGGCCTCACTAAATTGCTGAGGCTGGCCGTGAACCCGGATCCTCCTGTCTCAGCCTCCCAAGTACTGGGATTACAAGCATGCACCACCATGCCCGGCTCTTTTTTGTGTGTGTGTGTGATACTGGGGATTGAACCCAGGAACATTCTACCACTGAGCTATGCCCCCAGCCCTATTTTTTTTAAATTTTTTATTTGGAAACAGGGTCTCACTAAGTTGCAGAGGGCCTCGCTAAGTTGCTGAGGCTGGCTTTGAACCTGTGATCATCCTGTCTCAGCCTCCCAAGTACTGGGATTACAGATGTGCACCACCACTTCTGGATAACATTTTTTCTAATTAGAAATTTAATACCATCCTCCTGCTGGATGCCACCATAATCATTTATAAAATATTCTTTTTAGTATATTACCAAAAGGATTAAAAGCAGAGACTCAAACAGATATTCATTTGTCCATGTCCATACCAGCAATATTCACAATAGTCAAAAGAGGCCGGGCGTGGTGGTACATGCCGTAATCCTGGTACTTGGGAGGTTGAGGCAGGAGGATCGCAGGTTCAAGGCCAGCCTCGGCAACTTAGCAAGACCCTCAGCAACTTAGTGAGACCCTGTTTCAATATAAACAGTAAAATAGGGTTAAGGATGTGACTTGGGAATAGAATACCTCAGGGTTCACCCTCTAGTAACACACACACACACACACATACACACACACACACACTCACAGTAGCTAAAAGGAGGAAGGAACTCAAGTGTCCACCGATGAGTGAAATGTGTTGTACACGTACAACAGACCAGTAATTAGCAAAAAGAAGGAAGGAAGGTAACGCAGACACCTGCTGTGACAGAGTGAACCATGAAGACATTACGCTGAGTGACAGCTAGACACCGAAGGACAGAAACTGTAGGATTCTACTTGTGCAAGGTATTTAGAATAGGAAAATCCTTGGGGACAGAAAGTAGAATAAAAGTTCCGGGAGGGCAGGTAATTACTGCTTAATGAGTACAGAGGCTCTGTTCGAGATGAGAAAGTTCTAGAAATGGATAGTAGTGATGGTTGCTTAACATTGGAAATGTTGTATTGTCTATTTAAAATGGTTAAGATGCTAAGTTTTTTTGGTGGTTTTTTTTTGGTGTGTGGTACCGGGGATTGAACCCAGGGGCGTTCTACCTCCGCACTACACCCCTGGCCCTATTTTTTATACTTTATTTTGAAACCGGGTCTCACGAAGTTGCGGAGGGCCTCACTAAGTAGAGAAAGAGAGAGAGACAGAGAGAGAGAGAGAGAGAGAGAGAGGAAGAGAGAGAGAGAGAGAGAGAGAGAGAGAGCTGAGGCTGGCTGCGAACCCAGATCCTCCGGTCTCCGCCTCCCAAAGTACTGGGATTACATGCGTGCGCCACCACGCCCGGCAGATGCTAAGTTTTATGTGATGTATATTTTACCACAATAAAAAAATCAATAATAAGAAAACAAACAACCAAAATAAATATCTGATGGGCAGAAAGATTCCATCCACATCATCTACAAAGGCTATGAAACAAGACATTTGCAGACTTCCTATGAAGAAATTACAAAGTTCTACCAAGGCTCATTTAAAAAGATTTCTATAAACAGAGGAAGATACACTGTGTTCCTGGTGGAAAAACCCAATTTGGTAAGAATGTCATTTCTCCACAAATGAATCTCTAAATATAAGGCAACCCCAATCAAAATCCAAATATTGTTTCTGGAACTTAACCAAATGATTCTAAAGCTCATCAAAAAAAATTGAACATGAAATAAGCAAGGATAGTTTTGAAAAGAAAATGGGAAAAGGAAGAGGAAGGCGAAGAGGGGAAGAAGAACGGGGGAAGAGTCTTTGCAGACATTCAGGAGAACTGTTGATATTTTTGGTACCAGCCCGGGTCTAGACAATGATCAGGGGTCCAATGGAACGAAATGTAAAATCCAGAAACAAATAAGTATAAGAACTTTGGCTTTGATAAAAGTGGCATTTCAACAGAATGGAGAAAGACTGGACAATTCATTCATTTATTTATTTATTTATTTATTTATTTATTTATTTATTTATTTATTTTACTGGGGATTAAACCAGGGGCATTCTACCTCTAAGCTACACCCCAGCCCTTTTTAGTTTTTATTTTGAAATAAGGTCTCACTGGATTGCTAAGAGTCTTGCTACAATGCTGAGGCTATCCTTGAACCTGTGATCCTCCTGTCTCAGCCTCCCCAGTACTGGGATTACAGGCATGCACCACCACGCCCAGCTAGTTTTTTGTTGTTGTTGTTTTGTTTTGTTTTTTGGTTTTTAAAACTGTCTCATTAAGTTTATGAGAGTCTCTCTAAGTTGCTGAGACTGGCTTCAAACCTCTGATCCTCCTGTCTCAGCCTCCCAAGTACTGGGATTACACATGTGCACCCCTGTACCCAGCTAGAATGGACTATTTAAAAAATGGGGCTGAAGAGCCTACACATGTGACAAAATTGTATAGAACTAAATCCATACACATGCCTAAATACAAGTTAATTCAGGAAAAATATGACTAAGACCAGTGGATTGTATCATCAATCTCCTGCTTGTGCTTTTATGCTATAGTTTTATAAGCTGTTATCATTGGGGGAAACTGGGTAAAGTATTAACAGAATTGCTCCGTATTATTTCTTACAATTGCAATTAAATTCAAAATAGAAATTGCAATTAAAATGGTGCTGAGAAAAAACGAACTATATTTAAAATGTTAGATCCCCGCAATTTCAGAGGAATTAAATATTACAGTGTGCCGGGCATGGTGGCGCACGCTTGTAATCCCAGTACTTTGGGAGGCGGAGACCGGAGGATCCAGGTTCGCGGCCAGCCTCAGCGCGCACATGCGCTCTCGCGCTTGCGCGCGCTCTCTCTCTCTCTCTCTCTCTCTCTCTCTCTCTCCCTGTCTCTCTCTCTCTCTCTCTCTACCTAGTGAGGCCCTCCGCAACTTCGTGAGACCCGGTTTCAAAATAAAGTATACAAAAAAAAATAGGGCCGGGGGTGTGGCGCGGAGGTAGAACGCCCCTGCGTTCAATCCCCGGTACCGCAAAAAAATATATATATATTACATTGTTTTAAAATATTAGAATCAGCCAGACATGGTAGTGCATGCCTGTAATTTCAGTACTTGGGAGGCTGAGACAGTAGGATTGCAGGTTCAAGGCAAGCCTCAGCAACTTAGCGAGACCCTGTTTCAGAATAAAAAATAAAGCAAGGTGTGGTGGTGCACACCTGTAACCCAGTACTTGGGAGGCTGAGTCAGGAGGATCAGAGGTTCAAAGCCAGCCTCAGCAACTTAGCGAGACCCTGTGTTTCCAAATGAAAAATAAAATTGGGCTGGGGGTGTAGCTCTGAGGTAGAATGTCCCTGGGTTCAATCCCCAGCACCACAAAAGTAAAATAAAATAGGGCTGAAGGTATAGTTCAAAGGAAGAATGCCCTGAGGTTCAAAATAAAATTTAAAAAAGAAAAGAAAATATTAGAATCATAAGTGAACACTTGTATATTCTCAGGGCACGGAAGGACATTTATTTCTATGATCCCAAAGCCAAAAGCTACAACAGAAGAAACTGATTTATCTCCATGAAAAGTGAGCTTTTGCATCGCGGCAGAACATTTATGTAAAAATAAAAGACAAACACAAAATGAGAAAAAATATTAGCAACATATATAAAGGATGAGCCAGGAGTGGTGACGCACACTTGTAATCCCAGTACTTGGGAGGCTGAGACAGGAGGATCGCAGGTTCGCAGACAGCCTCCGCAACTTAGTGAGACCCTGTTTCAAAATGAAGAACCCTTAAAAATCGATTTTAAAAAGCAATAAATAAGCAGGGCATGGTGGTGCACGCTTACAATCCCAGTACTTGGGAGGCTGAAACAGGAGGATCACAGGTTCGCGGCCAGCCTCAGCTACTGAGTGAGGTCCACTGCAACTTAGTGAGACCCTGTTTCAAAATAAAGAATAAAAAAATAGGGCTGGGGGTGTAGCTCAGAGGTAGAATACCCCTGGGTTCAATCCCCAGTACTGAGAAAAAAAGCAATAAATACCTTAATAGGAAAACAGGCTAAAGATATAAGTAGGCATTTCACAAAAGAAGAAATACAGAAGGCCAACAAATAAGTGAAAAATGTAGGGAAGGAACAGAAACTGGTAGAGAAAGAAAATGCAAATTCTGGAAGGAAATAAGAGTTGAAGGAAGCTGAGAGGTGACGTCTCATTGCTGGTAGGAGTTAACTCAGTGTCTGGCGTGTAGTAGATGCTCAGTACACATTTGTTGAATGAATGAGTGAGTGGAAATGAAAAACCTGTCAAGAAGGAACATTCCAGATGCAGACAGGAGAGAGAAGTAGAGGTACAGAACAATTTTAAGGGGGAAAGGGGTGTGTTAGGTCAACTTTTATTGTAGAGCCTATTTTGCCAGTAAAACTAGAAAATATATCATAGGAAGAACATCCTTTTGTCTCCATTCAAGAAATCATCCCCCGAGAATGCGCTTCCCACCATTGTCCTCAGTGCCCTTTGTCTGCACCTGCAGCTGCTCATCCCTCCGTCTGCTCCCCCGTGGGTGACAGTGACTTCGTCCTTTCTCTTCCCCGTGGATAACAATGACTGTATGCTTTCCTGGCCATGGTTTTGCAACCAAACCTGACCCCACTGAGCGCCCCGTGTGGTTGAAAAGACGCGCATCAGGTGCAGGGTGAGCCGGAGTCTGGAATGCGCCGTGGGTCTCCTCCTCTTTCCTTGCACCAGAAATTTCATCCATTCACCTTTCTACTTTTTATTTTTATTTTATTTTATTTTGTTTTATTTTCAGTACTGGTGATAAACCCAGGGGCACTCTACCACTGAGCTACACATCCAGCTCTTTTTATTTTATTTTGAGACAGGATCTCATCACTAAGTTGCCCAAGCTGGCCTTGAATTTGGGATCCTCCTGCCTCAGCCTCCTTATTTGCTGAAATTATAAGCATGTACCTCTGCACCTGGCTAGTTTCTTTTTCTTTTTAATTGGTGGTCTTTTTAACTGGGGACTGAGCTCAGGGACATTCTACCTCTGAGCTACACCCCAGCCCTATTTTATTTTTTACTTTTAAACAGGGTCTCACTGAGTTGCGGAGGGCCTCACTAAATAGCTGAGGCTGGCCGCGAACCTGTGATCCGTGATCCTCCTGTCTCAGCCTCCCAAGTACTGGATTATAAGCGTGTGCCACCACACCTGGCTCTAGTTTCTGCTTTTTTTTTTTTTTTTTTG
>PVJS01013091.1:15323-27590 GCA_004027185.1 Glis glis | reverse complement strand
AGCCCCTGGCCTTTGTGTTCACAGCCATAAGTTGATATAAATGTTTAAGGTCGTTGTTTATTCCCTTGGTGGAAAAAATAAATCTTACAAATTCCCCTTTCTTTCCCTATGATTAGCTAAAACACCACGGTGTTATAATATTTTCAAACATTTCTTCTGGCAGTTAAATTATTATATCAGTCCCATTTCGGCCACACACATCTCAGTACTTTTAAAGATGGGTTCTCTACTGACTTCAGGCAAAGGAGATCTGTAACCGCTTTTTGGAACTAATAATATCAAAATTAAATGTTCTAGAAGGCCCTGGAAGAACTCCCTCAAAGAATACATGATCACTGGGCATGGTGGCGCACACTTGTAATCCCAGTACTTGGGAGGCTGAGACAGGAGGATCCGGGTTCGCGGCCAGCCTCAGCTACTGAGGCCTCTGCAACTTAGCGAGACCGTGTTTCAAAATAAAGAATAAAAAATAGGGCTGGGGGTGTAGCTCAGAGGTAAAATGCCCCTGGGTTCAATCCCCAGTGCCAAAAAAAAAAAAAAAATACATGATCGCAGATCAGCGATTCATGTAGGTACCAGCCCAGAAGTTACCTCTGAAAAGAATGAGGCTTGTGTTGTGTTTTGTTAACAACTGTTTTAAAGAAATGGAAGGAAGAGAGGGAGGAAGGGAGGAAGAAAGGAGATGAGAAGATAAGAAAAGCAGGGAGAAAAGAGAAGAGAAACTTCATTTTTTGCAAAGAACTTTGTTTCCTTAGAGCTGCCTTCATAGCAAACCTGAGGGTGTTTGCACATATTTCTAGGGAATCCTAGAGAATTGGGTGTGCTTAGTTGTACAACCAGAAATAAGAAATGTCATGGGTTTGGAGGGAAGCGGCATGGACTGGAAGAACAGACTGTAAATCACACGTTAACTTCAACTCTTAACAATGCTGTCATTTTGAGCCCTTCCTTCCTGTAACAACATCATACACTAAGCCCCACCATGAAAGGCGAGAGGGTCCCCACGTTCTGCAGGGCTTGGGCTTTCAAAGTGGGCTTCTGGAAGCTCTAGTGTCCCACAAAGGGGCTTAAGAGGGCCCAGCCCAGGTCAAGCAGAAGCACTCAGCGTCATCTATTTTGTCAGCTGTCTCTGCAGCAGGAAATTTAAAAAGCAGGCAGAAGCCGGGCGTGGTGGCGCACGCTTGTAATCCCAGTACTTGGGAGGTGGAGACCGGAGGATCCGGGTTCGCGGCCAGCCTCAGCTACTTAGTGAGGCCCTCCGCAACTTCGTGAGACCTGGTTTCAAAATAAAGAATAAAAAATAGGGCCGGGGGTGTAGCTTGAAGGTAGATGCCTCTGGGTTCAATCCCTGGTACCACAAAAAAAAAAAATAAATAAAATAAAAATAAAAAACAGGCAGATGCCGGGGGTGGTGGCGCATGCCTGTTGTCCCAGTGCTTGGGAGGCTGAGACAAGAGGATTGCAGATTTGAGGATAGCCTCAACAACTTAGCGAGGCCCTCTACAACTTAGTGAGACCCTGTTTCCAAAAAAAAAAAAAAATGAAAAGGGCTGGGGGTGTAGCTCAGAGGTCGAATGCCCCTGGGTTCCATCCCCAGTACCACAGAAAATAAAAGTAAAAACAGCCAGATTTATGCAGGCTTTATGCAGAAGCCAATCAAAACAAAGATACTTCCTTTATTTTCTGTATAGTTCCTTAAAATGTCTTGAAGCCAGATTTTCTCCCTCCTGTCGAAGAAAAGGTAGCGTTTATCAGTCATGTGCCACACACTGTAATAATGTTCTACTTAACTGAACCATTTCTTCCTAACCTGCAGGAAGGCAATTTAGTTCAGGAGAGAACATAATTATGTCTACTTGCTTTTAAGGAGTAGTTCCACAATTTAAAAGTTAAGAAGCACTAGAATCGGGACACCTCCTTGAGATATGTAAATCTCATGATTTTTCCCCCCTTAAACGAGGATAAAGGCAAAAATCATGGCAGAATTTATTGCTTCTAATACCAGCCCCATTATACTAGCGAATGTCTCAGGAAAGGATAAAACACAGAGGTAAACGCCCCTGTTATTCAGTGTCTCTCTCGGGGAAATTAATTTTTAAAATTTCCCTTCAGGATTTGATGCATTCCGATTCCCGGGAGACCAATTTTTTTGTGCGTGTGACTCTGAATACAGAAATTGCTGCGATTTATAGTAATGCGGATGACTTCAAGCATCCTCACTTGTCATACCCCGGTTGTCAGCTTTCCCAGTTAGAACTCATATCTCTTTTCCTTGCAAACTACATATTGCTGAGGAGTCTAGAAGGATCTCCTGGTTCAAAAGTTACCTGGAAAATAGTTGAATCTATTAAAAGATTTCATAATCGTTTGTCAAAGGTGCTTTGTTGTTCATAGAATGAAAGAGGAATCATCGCCCTAAGAATGTCAAATTCCAAAAATATCCTTAACTTTTGGAAGAGCTGGTAACTTTTCTATCCATTGCAGCAACTGCTATATAACAGCGCCTTAGGTGCACCCTGGAAGCGCTGTTTCTCCGGGGCTCGCTTGGTACCTTAGGGAGGGCTTTGAATCAGCCGTGACATTTTTTTAGTTGAGAACTATCACGGAAATATTCTTAGGGCTGGGAGCGTAGCTCAGTGGTAGAGTGCTTGCTTAGCATGTGTGAAGCCCTTGGTTCAATTCCCAGTGCCAAAAAGAAAAAAGAAAGGAGGGAGGGAGGGTGAGAGGGAGGGTCTTCAGGTAGCTTATAGTTTTACCCACCTGGCCTGTGGAAGGGACACTGCAGATGCCCAAGACATTAGTGAGGCCCTCCGCAACTTAGTGAGACCCTGTTTCAAAATAAAGTATAATAAAAAATAGGGCCGGGGGTGTAGCCCGGAGGTAGAATGCCCCTGGGTTCAATCCCCAGTACCGCCAAAAAAAAAAAAAATATGCCCAAGACAAGTCCTGCTAGAATCCTGGGATGATCAAATAAACAAAATGAGCTCAGATTCATGCCTGGATGCCCAAATCACAGATTATTGGATTCTAAAAGTCCTTAGAGCTCACCTGAGCCACACTACCCTCATTTTGCCAAAGGGACAACCAGAATAAGTTGTGGCCATGATGCACTTGGGTTATAATAGCCTGTGCAGGCCCCCAACTAGCTAGTTTCGCGACTCTGAGCAGGAGACCTCACCTCTGCCCGTGGCGGTTTCCTCAAGTGTGAAAGGGTGGAAGGATGGTTCCTGCCCCACAGGGTTGGCGTGAGGACTGCATAGAGCATTGAGCGCAATGCCTGGCTCAGACTAAGTGCTCTGTCCTTGTAAACCATCACAGCTGTCATCCTCCAGGAGAGGGAGTGAACAAACAGCCCTGTGCTCACGCACCCAGGCAGGTTCAGCACTCCAGTAACACTCGGGAACCGACAGGCCATACGAACCGACAGGGGGAAGCACCTAAAATCAATCTATTTTCATTGCTTTTCTCCCCGCAAGATAACAGAAAAATAAGGTGCAATTATCAACTTCCTGAAAGCAGTCTTGAGGCAGGTGGGCATGCTAGCACATGCCTGTAATCTCAGTACTTGGGAGGCTGAAACAGGAGGATCGCAGGTTCGAGGACAGCCTCAGCAACTTAGTGAGCCCCTCTGCAACTTAGTGAGACGCTGTTTCAAAACAAAAAAATTAAATATGTCTGGGGGTGTAGCTCAGAGGTAGAATGCCCCTGGGTTCAATCCCCAGTACCACACACACACACACACACACATACACACACACACATAAAATGCCAGTCTTCCTCAGGTCTATTAATCATTGAGCAATCCTGTCTTGGATGGAAAACTCTAGAACAGTGATTCTCCAGGTCTAGGTAGTCTTTATTATCCCCAGGGAATTGGGCTCAGCCCCAGATGTGCTGATCCAGTAGGGAAGGCTCAAGAATCTGCATTTGAACAGGTGGTTTTGATATCAGTGGTTCTGGTACCACAACTGAGAAACACCACTTAGAACATGGGATCCATGGCTATTCACTCATCACTGCGGAGCACAGGGCCAACCCGTGCCCAGCAAATGCCCATTTGGAAAACCAGCTTAGAGCCAGGGACCAGCTCAGTCCCTGGTCACACTCCTGCATCTCCCATCTCCTTCTTCCTGCTTCCCCTCCCCAGTAATCCAAAATCTCATTTTACAAAATAAACTGGGACTAGCACTCAGCCGGCTCACATTGCAGAAAGTAGACTGGCTGGTGGATCTGGTTTGAGTGTGTCTCCAAGGGGTCATGTCTTTTTGTGTGTGTGTGCAGTACTGGGGATGGAACCCAGGGGCATTCTACCACCGAGCTACACCCCCAGCCCTATTTTTTATTCTTTATTTTGAAACAGGATCTCACTAAGTTGTGGAGGGCCTCACTAAGTAGCTGAGGCTGGCCACAAACCCGTATCCTCTGGTCTCAGCCTCCCAAGTACTGGGATTACAAGCGTGCGCCACCACGCCCGGCAGGGGTCATGTTTTGGAAGCTTAGTCCTCAATATGACAGTGTTAGAGGCTGTGCAGAGCCTTTAAGAGGTGTGGCCTAGTGGGAGGTCTTGAGGTCACTGGGGGTGCTGCCCTCCAGAAGGAAAATATATAGTTCTCGTGAGATCTCAGTTAGTTCTCATGAGAGGGTGGTTATAAAAAGAGTATGACTGGCCACCATCCTCACTCTGGTCTCCTGTCTCACCATGAGACCTCTCCCTCTCCTACTGGCTCCCCCTGTGATGCTGTCTGCCATGAAATGATGCAGCCAGGGGTCCCTCACCAGAATTAATGTCATGCTGGTCAGATTGTCTGCCTCTGAAATTGTGAGCTAAATAAATTTCTTATATTTATAAAGTCCCTAGCCTCGGGTTTTTTGTTATAGTAACAGAAAACAGCTGAGAAGTACCACTTCCTTCTATTCATTTCCTTTGTTGTAGATAATGTAGAAAGTAGAAAGTCTTTGAATACTTTAGAAATCATTTCAATTCAAAGGAAGAAAAGAGTTGCTCCCATCATGTCTGCCAAGAGGTCTCATAGTTAACTTGGAACTTCTGAAGATGGCTCTTTGTGTGTGTGTGGTGAGGGGGTACTGGGGATTGAACCCAGGGGCTTTCTGCCTCTGAACTACACTCCCAGTCCTTTATATTTTTTATTTTGAAACAAGTTCTAGCAAAGTTGATGAGGTTGGCCTCGAACCTGTGATCCTCCTGTCTCAGCTTCCCAAGTACTGGGATTACAGGTATGTGCCACTGTACCCAACTGAAGATGGCTCATTTTGACATAACGGGACATCTGAAATGTTCCCTGCATCATATATTAATATACAAAAGAAGTAAGAGTTACCACTGTCTCCAGGGCCACTGTATTCTTCCCTGGATCTTGTGGGAGTACTGGAGGGGGGGCTCTCATTTAGAATCTTCCCCAGGAAGACCTGACTTCTGTTGCCTTTCACAAACCAGCTGTCTCTAGCCTGTGCTCTGAGCCTGGCTAGCAGTGCTTCCCTGAGCGGGGTGTGTGGCTCTTGCCTCAGAATCACAGTGGGCACTAGTATAAAATGCAGGTTTTCTAGCTGCACTCCACCTCCAAATCCGTCTCTGGGTGTGAGATCTGGAAATCCCAGGTTTTACAGGCTCCCCTGGGGATCGCCAGGCATCTACAGTTCAGGACCTCTGTCTGGGGGATCTCCGTGTCCTTCTTCCTTATTTACCTCTCAGTTAATTTCTACATGGCGAGCAAAGGTATAGTGAGACTGTCCATCCTCCCTAGAGCTTGACAACAATTTTCTGGCTTTCATGTCATCTGCAAGTGACTCAGAAAAGAGGTTGACCTGATCATATAAACTACCTTGTGAGCCGAGCATGGTGGTGCACGCTTGTAATCCTAGTACCTGGGAGGCTGAGACAGGAGGATCCAGGTTCACAGCCAACCTCAGCTACTTAGTGAGGCCCTCCGCAACTTAGCAAGACTCTGTTTCAAAATAAAGAATAAAAAATAGGGCTGGGGGTGTAGCTCATAGGTAGAATGTCCCTGGGTTCAATCCCCAGTACCACAAAAAAAAAAAAAAGCTACCTTGTGCAGGTTTCATTCTTATATGTTGTTTCTAGTACTTTATTTCCTGGATCAGTGTTGAAGCCCCTGGGAGGCAGAAACTGTCTTCTAATTACTTTCCCCACTCCACGCACAGGGGCTGAAACCTAATAAATGGTGAAATCCTGAATTATTTGACTGCCCGGCAATACCTGCCTTCCTGTGCTCTTTCCTCCACACAAGAAATGATAATTTCCCAGAGGATGTAAACGTAGACTGAACACTTAACCTTTGCGTATTAAACCTCTACCTTTAAGTATGTTCTTTAAGAGGCTCTCAGAACTTTACCCACGGACACTTGTTGTCTATCCCAAGAGTTCTTCATGGCTGGAGAAAATGTTAAGTGGGAAAAAGCACAGCCAAAGTATGCCTTAGGAATGACTCAAGCCTGGCATAGGGGGTATCCTCACTAATTATTTGTCAGACAAAGGAATAAGCTTTATAAAATATAACTATGTAGCTATGCTATGGCAGCAGTGAAGATGTTTTGGGCAGTCAGGATCAGCAAGTCATATATAGAAGTGGCTTAAAGGTGACAGGGACATATTATCCCATGGAACGTGAAGCTTAGAGATAGACAGCTGTAAGGATGGTTAACTAGGTGGCTCCGGGACATGACATCTGAACCAACTTCAGGGGCTACTTCATTTAGTCACTTCCCTATTATCTGACATTGAAGTTGCTGAGGACTTTCATTATCAAAAGTAAAGACGTGCCGAGCGTGATGGCGCACGCTTGTAATCCCAGTACTTGGGAGGCTGAGACCGGAGGATCTGGGTTCGCAGCCAGCCTCAGCTACTTAGTGAGGCCCTCCGCAACTTAGTGAGGCCCTGTTTCAAAAACAAAGACTAAAAAATAGGGCTGGGGGTATAGCCCGGAAGTAGAATGCCCCTGGGTTCAATCCCCAGTACCAAAAAAAAAAAAAAGTAAAGACGTGGCGGGCATCCATATACATAATTAGCCACATGTCTGATTACTTGGGGGATATATTCCTAAAAAGAAATAGAGAAAACGGTGGAGGTATTTTTAAGGCATCTGGTACATATTCCCAACTGCCAATTTCTATGTCTCCATGAAGTGTTTGAGAGTTGCTGCTACTTAGCAGGGCACTCCCGTAATATACCAGGTGTCTTCCTCCCTCAGTTGTTTCTAAGAAAAAAAATCTGATTAAAGTCCATAGGACACATTTACCCAACAAATCAATGGTATAGAAAATAGGAGAGGAGACTATTGACGAATAAAAGAGACAGAAGAGACGTACTCAATGTGCACCTTGTTAAGATCCTAAATCATGCCAATGATTCCTAAAAAGGTATTTTCAGGATTTTAATATGGGCCGGGTATTATTCGATGCTAAGGAATTAGTATTGATTTGATGAGGTGTGGTAATGGCGCAGTGGGTATGTTAGGAAACTAAAGCACTTGATAGTCACAGATACATAATGAATGAAGTGGCGTGCTGTCTGAGATTTACTCTAAAATACTGCAGCAACTAAAGGAGTGGGCTGGGGTCGGGGATGCATGATTGGTGCTATAGCTTGAATCTGAAACGTCCCACAAGGGCCCAAGTACTGGAGACTTGAGCCAGCCTGTGGCACTACTGGGAGGTGGTGGAACCTCCCAGTGGAAGAAGTTAGGTCAATGGATCTGCCCTGGAAGGGGATTGTGAAACCCTGGTCCCTTCCCCTCTCTCTTTGCTTCCCAGCCACCATGAGATGGTCAGCTTCTTCCGCCATCCAGTCCCACCATGATGCGCTGCCTTACTGCAGGCCCCTAAGCAACAGACCAACTGGCCATGGTCCAAAACCATGAGCAGAAATAAACCTTCCCTCCTTATAAGTTGATGTATCTCAGTTATTTTGTCACAGAGACAGGAAGCTGGCCAACACCATTGGGAAAATGTTGATAATTGGTGAGCCTGGGAAACGAGGGTTTATTTTACTATTCTATTTTGTATATGCTTTTAAAGTATCAGAATGCAAAGCTTTTACATTTTTTTACCTTGACTGAATTTCGAAGAAAAAAAACCTATAGAGTTGACAGCACATACATACAAGGCTTGGAGAATGCAGGCCTGCTTTTCTCTCTCCATGGTCTCAATGAAAGGCTCCATGGGGGGCGACTGTGACTTAGGCAGTGCCTAGGAGCCCCCTCCTGGCCCCAAGGAGAATGGGGAAGCTGGATTGGTTCCAGAAGCTGCCCTGCTGGTTACAGCCCTGTGAACATAGATTTGACATGATTTAAGGGAATTGGACTGAAGTAGACTGTGGACTGCACTGGCCTCCGAACCAACCTCATGTGCTCTTAGACCTCAACCTCCTCAGCTCCTCTCAGACTCAGGGGTTGAACATAAATCAAATGACTCAGGCTCGAAGCACAGGGAATAAATTACTGGTTGAAAGTGCCACCTGTGGCAATCCGTTTCATTCGCCTGCCTTTGAAATAAAGGAAGGCAAAATGCATGGGGTGTGACAGGTTTTTAAGCTGTTTGGAAGAGGCACACACATTCAGAGGCATGTGTTTTAGTAAATGAAAATTAAAGGTTTTTAGCTCCTGATGCCAGCTAAGCCCCCCTGATTTCGGTACCAGATTTGGCAGCCACTATGGTCTAGGCGTGTATAGAAAGCATGGAACCATGGACACTTGGTTCATTTCCTTCCCTCAATTTTACCTCTGGCTTGAACACGTGACAATGACCTGCATTTGATTAGCAGTTAGGTGGGAAAATCACCGGCCAGGGAGATAATACCATCAGGGTTCTAATCCCAGTTTTATGACTTTAGGCAAGTTGCCTACCTTCTTTTCTTCTTCTGTCAAGTGGAACTAGTAAAGTAGAAATACCCAGTTCCCTACTGTATTTGTCTGCTTCTCATAACTGTAACAAAATACTTGAGATGAGGTAACCTTATAAAGAAAGGAGGTTTGTTTGAACTCATATTTCTGGAGGTCCAAGGTTGAAGGGCCACGTGTGGTGATGGTCTTCTTGCTGGCAGAGTCCTAAGGCAGGAAGCACACAGGTGAGTCTTCTGTGGTGCCTCTCCTTATAGAGCCACTGGTATTCAATCATGACCTTATCTAATTTTATTCACCTCCCAAAGGCCCCACTTCTTAACGCCATAGCCAGATTGTTTCCATCCTCTTCATACCTCACTGTAGGGAATAAATTTCAACACATGAACTCTCGGACACACTCAAACTCTAAGCCAGCCATGGCACCCAGCCTGGGCGTGAGGGTTCAGGGATAAACACATGGGCTGGCAGAGGGGAGGCCTTTGATAACAATGCCTGTGTCCCCTGCCTCCACCACACAGGGCCTTGAGGGCTATTCACAATCCAAGACATCTTGCCGCTCAGTATTATGGGATGGGGGGGGGTCTTACATAAAAGCCTACATTATCAGCTCTCACACTTTTAAGCTCAGAGAGAAGTAAAAGCTGAAGAAACACCTCTACCTGCAACCATGAGCACAGGAGGCGTCTCTATCACTCCCATGAACACCACCACTTGTGCCATTTGGGGTTATTTTGGCTGATTGAAGAGATGACTGTGATCAACCAAATACAGTAGGTGATCCAAAGTCACGATTATCCCTTCTTTAACAAAATGGAGTGTTGTAAGACCAAATAAACAAGACAGAATCTAAGCCTTTGAAATCCTCAGAACGTGTCACAAAACCACTAGAAGGCTCATGCATTGGAGAATCAGCTCATCGAGTTTGTCAGTGGGCTGAGCAACGCACCAGAGTCACTGGGCCGGAAGCGAGGCTGCATCAGGACCCTGGAGCTGAGATAACTCCACCGCACTTTTATTTTGGCCCTTGACTCATCGTAGCTTGTTTTGTAGAGAGTTTATTTGTCCAGCCCTGATGCTGGCCTCCCTGAGCTCAAGGGTCTTATTCAGGTTGTCTTGTATGGCCATGGTAGTCCATTTGGGCTTCTACAACAAAATCCCATAGGCTGGGTGGCTTCTAAACAACAGAAATGTATCGCTCACAGTTCCAGGGGCTGAGAGGTCCAAGGTCACAGCACCAGCTGGCTCAGTCTCTGGCGAGGGCCCCGTTCCATATAGAGGGCACCTTCTTGCTATGTCCTCGCATGGTGGAAGGAATAAATGAGTTCTCTAAGGCCTCTTTTATTTTATTTATTTATTTATTTATTTATTTATTTATTTATTTTGCGGTACTGGGGATTGAACCCAGGGGCATTCTACCTCCGAGCTACGCCCCCAGCCCTATTTTTTATTCTTTATTTTGAAACAGGGTCTCACTAAGTTGCGGAGGGCCTCACTAAGTAGCTGAGGCTGGCCACGAATCCAGATCCTCAGGTCTCAGCCTCCCAAGTACTGGGATTACAAGTGTGTGCCACCACGCCCGGCTTAAGGCCTCTTTTATAAAGGCACTAATCCCATTCATGAAGGTTCCACCCCCAGGACCTAATCACCTCCCAAGGTCCCCCTTCCAAGGCCATCCCCTTGGGGGTGACGATCCCAACATATGAGTTTGGGGGACACACTCATTCAGACCACAGTAGTGGCCCAAACATAGAGCAGGACCTTGAACTGAACAGGTGCTCAATAAATGGTTGCTGTTACCTGTGGATGGAGCTAATCTGTAACAACTCTGCCTCCCAAGGGTACCGGACCAAGGCTCCTCGCAGACAAGCAGATGCATGAGCGAGTGCTCCCTGATTTCTCATAAGGGCCCACACCCCACTGTTTCTGAACTTTTCCCATTTTCATTAACTCTATCCAGTTTCTGGAATATCATCAGGTTAATAAATGGTCCCGGTAAGTGCTTCCCCTTTTCTGCCTCGGTTGTTCTCCGTGACTAGGGCAGCAGCACTCTCTGATCTCACTGCTTGGAGCAGGGGGCTCCAGGCTTTATTTTTCAGTCTTATTAGTTGGGGAAACATTTGCAAGTTTTCCTGGCTTCAGGAACTCACTGAGCCAGGGAAAGTGACTCCAGGTTCCCCAGGAACTAATTACCACCACGTTGGTCACTCTTCAGTGTTCTCAGGAACTGGGTAGAAAGAGACGCTGCTCTTGGCTTAGTCATTAAACTCAATGTACTTGAGTCATTAAACTCAGCTCTCCACGACTTTAAGCACCTCACTGCACAGTACACACATGTGAGTGTTTGGGAAAGGTTTGTCCCCCGCCTCGACCTCAGAAGCGCAGGGGTCATAATCCCAGCAGCCCATGATCTAATTCGAATCCTCCCCGGGTGCACCAGTAATCCCAGTACTTGGGAGGCTGAGACAGGAGGATCACAGGTCTAAGACCAGCCTCAGCAACTTAGCGAGACCCTCAGCAACTTATCGAGACCCTTTTACAAAATAAAAGGGTGAACAACAAAGGGTGAACTGCTCCAGGGGATGGCCACTGGCTGAGCCAAAGCAGGAAGGAAAAGGACCAACTTGGGGACAGGGGAAATCATCAGGAAAGGATAATGGGAGAGTGCTTGTGGTCTCAATGAGGAGGTCAAAGTAAGGAAAGTGAACTTGAAAATAAAAAAATAAATAAAAAAACATGAAAAAAGGAGATTTGATTAGAGTAAGAAACTGAATCCAGGGAGGTGTGCCCAGTACTCTTTTTTTATTGGTTTTTATTCAGAGTGACTTTGCTGTCAGTCCTCTCAACAGATCAGCCTTCTCCTGTTCAATGGTATCATTGGTTGGAAGGAGTCCTCATCCCTCCAGCGAGGGGGGACCATGATTGCCTCCTAGTGAGAAATGCTGTGTCTATATCACATCTTTTATTTTTTCTTTCTTTCTGTTTTCTTTTTGGTACTGGAGATTGAACCCAGGAGAAGTCTACCACTGAGCTGCACCCCAGCACTTTTTTTTTATTTTGTAAAAGGGTCTCGATAAGTTGCTGAGGGTCTCGCTGAGTTGCTGAGGCTGGTCTTAGACCTGCGATCCTCCTGTCTCAGCCTCCCAAGTACTGGGATTACAGGTGTGTGCCACCAGGCCCAGCTCACTGCTCTTGTTTCTATTTCTGGGTTTGTTTTTTTTTTTTTTTTGCGGTACCGGGGATTGAACCCAGGGGCGTTCTACCTCCGCGCTACACCCCTGGCCCTATTTTTTATACTTTATTTTGAAACCAGGTCTCACGAAGTTGCGGAAGGGCTCATTAAGGAGAGAGAGAGAGAGAGAGAGAGAGAGCTGAGGCTGGCCGCGAACCTGGA
>PVJS01013091.1:0-15223 GCA_004027185.1 Glis glis | reverse complement strand
ACCACGCCCGGCTTATTTCTGTTTTTCTTAATGACACCTGTTATCCTGCCATATATAGTCTCAGTAGTGTGCCTATGTGCCCAAGCAGAAAAGTCAAGGTGGAGATTATGAACATTTTGGAGGCAAAGGCAAGAGAGATATTTTATATTTTATGATATGCTAACAGCTGATATCTCTGTCATCACTCCAAAAGCCTGAGATGTTCATTTAAAGAACTTTATTTAAAAACTGGGAAAATCTTGAACAATTTCTCATCTCTACATACACTGGCACCTGCTGTTTCATTTCCTGCAGCCTCCCCCACCACTCACGTATACCCCTCTTTGCCTGCCTAACTCCCTTTAACTTTCAGGTGTCCCTGTGTGATCTTCCCGGAACCCCAAGTCTGAGATGGGCTTCCCTCTTAGCAGCCCCCTTAGAGCCCCATTCTCCAGGACAGGACTCAGAGCACAGCACACTAATCATCCCACTGAACTAGAGCCAGCGAGCAGGGCAGGGACCACACCTGTCTCTTCCACACTCTATCCTGGGTTCTGTGTTTGTAACATCAATGAATGCTGATGAGTTTGTACCACCTTTTCTTTGTATGAGCCTTTGCTGACCTCTCTGGAGCTGGTTCTGTTGAGTACGGTTGTTCAGACTACATGCTGTACAAGGACATCTAGCCAAGGGGGGCAGAGGAGGCTGAACCCCATCCACAGTCTCATCCCCGGGCCACTTTTTGCTGGCGGGATCCACCCCGAGGAAGAGGCGCCTTTTTTTGCTTTGCGCGTTAGCACCATCTGGGCTCTGAACCACTCTTGGCGTCTTCCAAAGGAGGAGGGATTCTCCCGCTCCTTCCTAGAAAGGCTGGGACTGATTTATGAATCTGTGCCTTTAGACCCTTCCCCAGCCATGGAAGCCAAGATCCGACCCCATGCACAGCCGAGACCTCTCTCACTCTTGTCTCCTCTGATGTGTGTCTCCTGCAGGGTTCGGGATGACGACGCCAGCCACCGTGGGAGGAAAGATCTTTCTGATCTTCTACGGCCTGGTGGGGTGCGCCAGCACCATCCTCTTCTTCAACCTCTTCCTGGAGCGCCTCATCACGGTCATCGCCTGCGTCATGCGCTCGTGCCACCGGCGGCAGCTGCGGCGGAGGGCGCTGGCCCGGGCCGGCCCGCAGGCACCGGGCAAGGGCGAGGCGGACAGCCTGGCGGGCTGGAAGCCCTCGGTGTACTACGTCATGCTGATCCTGTGCTCCGCCTCGGTGCTCCTGTCCTGCGGGGCCTCGGCCCTGTACGCCCCCATGGAGGGCTGGAGCTACTTGGACTCGCTGTACTTCTGCTTCGTGGCCTTCAGCACCATCGGCTTCGGGGACCTGGTGAGCAGCCAGAGCGCGCGCTACGAGAGCCCGGGGCTCTACCGCGTCGCCAACTTCGTGTTCATCCTCCTGGGGGTCTGCTGCATCTACTCGCTGTTCAACGTCATCTCCATCCTCATCAAGCAGACGGTGAACTGGATCCTGAGGAAGATGGACGGCGGCTGCTTCCAGCGATGCCCCCGGAGGAACGCCGTGACGCCCGGACAGGTGCGCGACAGGTGCACCGTCTCCATGGAAACGGACGGCATGGCGGAGAGCGACACGGACGGGCGGCGGCTCTCGGGGGAGATGATCTCCATGAAGGACTCCAACAAGGTGGCGCTGGCCATCCTGCAGAAACAGCTGTCCGAGATGGCCAACGGCGGCCCCCACCCGCCCAGCGCGCTGCCCCGGGACGACGAGTTCTCCGGCGGGGTGGGCGCCTTCGCCATCATGAACAACAGGTTGGCCGAGACCAGCGGGGACAGGTAGAAGCAGGAGCGGCTGTTGAGCGTGGGGGCCTTGGGCGAGGGACTGTCATGCCAGAGATGACATGCTGCCTCGCTGGGTCACCCCTGGGGCTGGTCTTCCTTGCTCCTCTAGCTCAGCTGTGCAAATCTGACCTTGGCCATGACCAACAGCCACCTTCCCGGCCGGGGGACCAGCCGCCACCATGCCTGTCTCCTTATCTTTACTCTTTATGTCTGAGTTCAGGCTTTTCAAGTGAATCACAAAAGTCCACACTGCATTTTTGCTTCTGTCACCTCCAGAGTGTTAACTGCCCAAGGGAGAAGACAGCTTTACCCGGGCCTTGGTTTCCCCCCAGGGCATATTCTTCATTTGGGAATGAAGACCCCAAAGACCCTAATCCTTTCCCAGAATTCTGAATGGCTGGATTCACCACCTCACTCGGCCCCTTCAAGAAAAGGGAAAGAATGTTCAAGAATGTGCCAGGGTCTTCTTTTTGCAGCTTGTCCTTCCCAGCAGATTCATCGGTGGTTCCATGAAGAGGGAAAATACCTAGTCTATACCCACTTCTCTGTGTTTTGTTTTCTTCTCTTTTTCTGTTTAAGATCAGTATGTTTGGCTAAGATGTCTTGGGACCTCAATGTGGTAAGAAAACTGAACTCAGTTCTGGTCCTAAACTGCAGCAAGATGGTGGTGGGGGGCTGAGAAAGGGGGAAAGACTCACTTTTGTACTAAAGAGCATAGTTTAACATTTTCTCTTTGAATGGTCACATAGACCATTTTATTTTTACTAGGGCTTGGGGCCCATTGGAGAGGTAATGACTGACTATTTATTAGAACTGAAATTTAATAAATTCTCATTTTATTAACTAAGATTCCATGGGTACTCATTGTGGAGGTTGGAGGGGACATGCTTAATTAAACAGACATGTCTTGCGCCCTGGGAGAAAGGAAATACGAGCATCGTCTTGGAGTCTTGGCTGGAGAAACCGTCTAAACTGGATAATGAAATTTGGTCTTTCTTATCTAATCCACTGTAGTTCTGTCTTCTGGGACTGTCTCGAGTCTAGTTGTATTATCCTCCCAAGCAGTTACAACATCCATGCTAGGAACAAAGGCTATTGACCTTCTTTGTAAATGCAGGAGAGAACATTTTGAAGCCAATAGCTGTTGTTTTACAGGATAAGAGTGGGTACACATAGAGCTTTCAGACGTAACAAGGAGAGACGAACCCATAAAGAGGACAAAGCCAAAGCCAAAACCTGTTGAAACAGAAGGGCCGACAGAGAGCAGGTGAGCTGGAGGGCCCTCAGGAACCATCTCCTCAACCTCCTTGCTTTCAGCCCAAGGAGACAGATGCACAAGGGACTGCTCCTTGTCCGTGGTCTTAGGGCTCGAAGCTATATACAACTGGGGAAGGAACCCAGGCCCCCTAGGGGTGAGCAGGGCTCTGGTTCTCACTGCACACAGCCTGCAAGCCCTTCTTCCCTGGTTCCTTGGAAGCTAGAGTTGCTTTTTCTTCCAACTTGCAAGCCCAGATGTTTTCTTTACAATCCCCGAAGTGCCCAATAGCAGAAGTCTGATAAGCCCTGACATTGGCTTTCAACTTAGGGTTGCAAACTTCAGCCCCAAAGTCGGAGATCTTTTTTTTAAAAATGCCTTTATTGGTGCATTGTAATTATACATCATAATGAGGTTCAAAGTGATACAGACATACACGCACACATCGCCCGGTGTATTTCCCTTTGCATCCCATCCGTTCCCCCTCCTCCTTCCCCATATATGTTAATGAGATTGGTAGTGATACTTTCATATGTGGACACAACATAATTTGAACTGTTTTCTTCCTCAAGCCTCCTTTTCCCCCTCGCCAAACTCCTTCCTGTAATCCCCTTCCACTATTCTACTGGTCTCTCTCCTCATTTGTCTGAAGTCCCTTTTGTTTCCTATTTTCTCTCTAGCTTCCACATCTGCGAGAAAACAGACATCCCTTGACTTTCTGAAACTGGCTGACCTCACTTAAGTTGGACGTTGTAGCCAATTACCTATATCACTCTAAAAGGGGAAGTATCCTGGAGCTGCTGCAGAAGGCTCCTTAGGAATCTCTGACCACAAACCAAGCTGCCCCTGGGCTCTGTGCTGAGAGCAGCTGGGTCCTGGCGTGTAGCGGGTTTCTTGATCTCCATATTCCTGGCCCAGGGACTGGCATAAAGCAGGTCCTTGCATCTCCAGTGTGGGTCCCTGGAGACCTTGGCGATGTCCCAGGAGGCCAGGAAGCATCAGGATAAACAAAGCTTAGGAAAGGATATTACCAGCTTAGGAAAGGATATTGCGGAGGTGTTTCATTAAGCACATGGCTTTCTAGAAGTACGATCCAAAAAAGAAGTAGGATCCATTTGCCAGAAACATTGAAGCTAAATTTTTAAAATTGAGCTTGAGCTCAATTTTAAAATGTCCCCTTGGGGTCTCAGAGAATAAATTTGTTCTCTGTATTTGGGAGTTCCTTGGTGGAAACATTTGAGAACCAGTGTATGGAGAAAAGTACCGAACTTTATAATAAATGGAAGGAAGGTTGGTTCATTGGACGGGTGGATGGAAGAATGTGAGTAACCTATGCAAAAAAAAAAATAAAAATAAATGCAAAGCTAAGAATCTCTAAGTAAGTCTCTCTCCAGTTACTCTTAGGCAGAATTGGTCAACAAGGACATTTCTAGGCAGTAGTAACCAAAGCAGTTGTTCAAAACCTGGAGCCCACAGGTCCCCTGACACTGTTACAGATGCACACAGGGGCAGGACAGGTAGCAAACCTGCAGACATGCACATTTTCCTGGGTCATGAGCGTCATGGTTGTCATGTATCCAAAGGCGCCCTGATGTCGTCTATACAGTAAGAACATTTACTGTGATTTTCTCTTGTCGCCATTGTCCCTACTTGGCATGTTTCCTTGCTTCCTCACCAATTCTCTCCTTTCTGACTCCTGATCAGATGTCATACCCTAGCAGCTTACTGGCCAAGAGAACAGTGACAGTTCCTGGAGGGTGTTGCAGTGGGCCCAGGCTCCTCTGCTTGGGGGCCAGAGACTCCCCATTGACATGACATGGGGAGCGGTCTCAGGGGCTCCATGATGCAGCCATGTGAACTGGCCTTCTGTGCTTCTCTTGTGACACTCCTCCCACGCCACTTGCCCAAGGCATGCTATACCTGCGTACTACTGTGTCTTCGTAACGTTTTTATCTACTCAGTTTTTAATTAGTTTGGTTTTAAAAAGATTTTTAGTCATGTTAAATGGACTAAATAGGAAATAGAGTAATTCGAAAACCAATGAAGATCAAACTATGTTATTAAATTCTAGCCAGATCCTATATCCTAGTAAAGGCTCTAAGCCTGAGGCCTTTTCTCTTGTTAAAAACAGAGATTAGCAAGTGTAGGGAGTGGTGGTAAAGATTTACTAGCACCAAACAGAGACTTTATGATGTTACCAAATGGACTGAAAGAATTGGAAAGGGATTTTCTTTTTTTGTGTGTGTGTGGTACTGAGGATTGAACCCAGGGGCGTTCTATCTCCAAGCTACATCCCCAGCTCTATATTTTATTCTTTATTTTGAAACAAGGTCCCACTCAGTTGCAGTGGGCCTCACTAAGTAGATGAGGCTGGCCGTGAACCTGCGATCTTCCTGTCTCAGCCTCCCAAGTACTGGGATTATAAGCATGCACCACCACGCCTGGCAGAAAGGGATTAAGTTTCTTACCAGGTGATTCGATGTCAATTAATCCCCAACTAAGGACCCTCAAAATCGTCCTGTGTTCCACCCAAATCATCAGTACACACCCCACACTAGGGGCAACAACATACAAATACAAAGTACAACCCGGTTGCTGAGCTCAGGCCGTCTGGGTGGTGAAGAACAGTGCCTGGCATCAGAATACTTATGGGACTGGCCAAGCAAACCTGTTGACCTCACAGAGCCCCAGGCCCTTTGCATCTCTGAAGCGGAGATGTTAATACTGGCTACCTCACAAAATATCGAGAGAATCAAATGAGGTGATGCTCAGGGAAGACTTGGGGGACTCCTGGGAGCTGCACAGGAGCAGGCGCTGTTGGTCCATGTACTGGGGTTGAGATGGGGAGGACGACTGTATCCAACAGTGGGGAAGACCACTGTATCCAACAATGGGGAGGACGACTGTATCCAATGATGGGGAGGACGACTGTATCCAACAATGGGGAGAACCACTGTATCCAACAATGGGGAGGACGACTGTATCCAATGATGGGGAGGACCACTATATCCAACGATGGGGAGAACCACTGTATCCAGCGATGGGGAGAACCACTGTATCCAACGATGGGGAGGACGACTGTATCCAAGATGGGGAGAACCACTGTATCCAACGATGGGGAGGATCATTGTATCCAGGACGGAAGATGGTGCTCTGCTCTGTCACCTAACACCCACGGCTGTGCTTCAATAATGGTCCTTCTCAATTATTAAGACGTGTCACTCTTGGTGACAGTTTCATACCAAGCCAGAAAACGCCAGGGTCTTTATGTCTGTTTCAGAGTACTGTCATTTTGTTATCAGCTGAGTCAAGCCATCTGCCATAGTAAGATGTTTTGGAGAAGCCACAATAGCATCTTACCTCTCGCTAGCATTTCATGATGTTAAGAGTGAGTCGTTTATACTTGTAATATTTTGACCTTCATAGCCACCACATTGTGAAATGGGCAGGCACTTATTTTCAAACTACCTTTACTCTTTTCTGAAATTAGAGGTATAATTAATGATGATGTAATTACTACTACTACTACTACTACTACTACTACTATTGGCACTGGGGGTTGAACCCAGTGGCATTCTACCTCTAAGCTACACCCCCAACCCCTTTTTTATTTTGAAACAGAGCCTAAGTTGTTGAGGCTGGCCTTGAACCTACAATCCTCCTGTTTCAGCCTCCCAAATACTGGTATTACATGTGTGTACCATTGCACTCGGCTTAATAATGAATAATTTATGTACAAATTAACTGAGATTCTGGTTAACAGTAGTTTGAGAATAAGGTTTGAAATTATTTACTTTGGGGTTCTAATGATAATTCTCTGTTTTTCTAACTCCTTTTATGTTTATTAATTGCAATTCTCCTATATGGAAGAGTTTTTCCTTCTTCCGCATTGTTTTAAAATGTTAAAGGAGCCTGGGGTGGTGGTGCACGCTTGTAATCCCAGTACTTGGGAGGCTGAGACCAGAGGATCCGGGTTCAGGGCCAGCCTCAGCTACTTAGTGAGACCCTCTGCAACTTAGTGAGACCCTGTTTCAAAATAAAGAATAAAACATAGGGCTGGAGGTGTAGCTCAGAGGTAGTATGCCCCTGAGTTCAATCCTCAGTTCTGAAAAAAATAAGATGTTAAGGAACTTTCTTTAGCACTTTTGGTAGGGAAGATTTGCTAATAATGAATTTCCTCAGTTTTTGTTTGTCTGAGAAAAGTCCTTGTTTCTCCTCCTTTTTTTTTTTTTTTTGCGTTACAGGGGGTTGAACCCAGGGGCGTTCTACCTCTGAGCTACACCCCCGGCCCTATTTTTTATCCTTTATTTTGAAACTGGGTCTCACTAAGTTGTGGAGGGCCTCACTAAGTAGCTGAGGCTGGCCGCGAACCCAGATCCTCCGGTCTCTGCCTCCCAAGTACTAGGATTACAAGCGTGTGCCACCACACCCGGCTCCCCTCCATTTTTGAGAGATATTTTTGATGGATACAAAACTCTGTGTCGACAGAATTGACATTTTATGCAGGGCGTGGTGGCACACACTTGTAATCCCAGTACTTGGGAGGCTGAGACAGGAGGATCACAGGTTCACAGCCAGCCTCAGCTACTTAGTGAGGCCCTCTGCAACTTAGTGAGACCCTGTATCAAAATAAAGAATAAAAAATAGGGCTGGGGGTGTAGCTTAGAGGTAGAATGCCCCTGGGTTCAATCCCCAGTACTGCAAAAAAAAAAAAATTGGCACTTTATATTTATTTATTTATTTATTCATTTATTTATTTATTGACTATGTACTAGGAATTGAACCCAGAGGCATTCTACCTCCAAGCTACACCCCCAGACCGATTTTATTTCTTATTTGGAAATAGGGTCCCACTAGGTTGCGGAGAGCCTCAGCTAAGTTGCCAAGGCTGGCTTTGAACCTGCGATCCTCCTGTCTCAGCAGCCTCCCAAGTACTGGGACTACAAACACCACGCCCAGCTCTACTAGGTTAATGAGAGCCTCATTACTTGCTGAGGCTGGTCTCGAACCTGCACTTTAAAGTTGTTTTCTGATTTGTATAGTGTCTGATGAGAATTCTGGTATAATTCTTCTCTGGTTCCTGTGAATATAATATTCCTCTTCTCCCAGCTGGCTCCAAGATTTTCTCTTTGTTTTTTGTTTTCTATAGTTTGAATATGATATGCCTGGGTGTGGTGTGTGTGTGTGTGTGTGTGTGTGTGTGTGCACGTGACTGTCTACCTACAGGTATGTATGTATCTCTATGTAGCATCAAAGTAATAATCACCACACGCAACACCCACTGATGGATGCTAACATTAGTGATGTAAAAGTTTAAGCAAAAACTGGATGTTTCCAGTCTCAAAGGATCTCCACCAAAATATTTGGTAATTACAAAGAGGGAAATAGTAATTTTACAGTGGACAATTCTAGCAGATACCACATGTATTGGACAGGGTTCTCTAGATTAACAGAATACACAGAATGAGTATATTTGAAAAAAGGGATTTATCAGATGGGCTTACAGTTTGCAGCAATGTAGTCCCAGGTTCTGACTGCACATGGAGAGTCAGAGGAACCAGTAGCTGGTCGAATGGTCTAAGAGCTGGAGTCTTAGGATTGGAGCAACCACTAATTCAGTCCCAGTCCAGGACGTGAAGATCAGGAAGCTCTTCGGAGAAACGATGGTGAAGTTTCAGTTCCAAGAGCTGGAGGCCGAGAAGATCAAGAAGCTCTTCAGAGAAAGGCGAAGCTGGCGACCGACAATCTCAGGCAAGAGCAGATGCATTTTTCTCGGAAAGAGTCGCGCGCACACTACGCGGCTTCTCCCTCTTTAATCTAAGTCCGCACCTATCAGAATCCTGCTGCCTACATTCAGGGCAGGGCTTTCTGTTTAATCTGCTGTTACACACCCAAAATCACATAATCTTGGGTGTGTCATGATCAGGTCAAGTTGACAACCTAGAATAACTATCACACCACATTAATGAAGTAACCAAAGTCAACATCACAGAACAGACCCTCATTGTGTGCTATCTGATAGGGTGATGGAGAAGGGCCGGCATCTCTGTGGTGTCGCTCACAGCAGCACATGACTTCAATCTCATGGTGACAGAACATCAGACAAGCCCAAACTGAGGGACATTCTATAAAACAAGTGACCCATACTCTGCAAGGCTCAAGGTCACGCAGGATAAGACAGATGACGGTAACAGACTAGAGGAGACAGAGGGGGCTGACAAGTAAACGCAGTCTGGGTTGGACCCTGGAACTAAGTGCAAATTGGAATTCTGAGTTGGATCCTGAAATGTAAAAGGGACATTAAAGGAATAAGGAGAGTGAGGTCCAATACCTGTTGTAGTGTCTTTGATAATATTATCCCAAGGTTAAATTCTTAGTTTGGATGATTTTCTATGGTTATGTAAGATGTTAACATAAGGGGAAGTTGGGTAAAGTATATATGGGAACTCAGAGTACTATTTTTACAATTTGACTAGGAGTCTAAAATTATCTCAAAGTAAAAAGTTAAGGAAAAAAACATACAATACTTTCTGAAGATTGTACAGCCTGTCACACCTTGTCTTGGGCCGTGACTTGCGCATACATCTAGGGTATCAATTTAGTTCTCGTGTCTTAAGCAGGTTTTGGCTGTTATCTAAAGCACTGGTTCTGCCAGTGTGGTCCCCAGGCCAGCAGCAGCAGCTGGGAATTTTTTTAAAGTGCAAATTCTTAGCCAGGTGTGGTGGCACACACCTGTAATCCCAGTACTTGGGAGGCTGAAACAGGAGGATCGCAGGTTCAAGACCAGCCTCAGCAACTTAGCAAGACCCTGTTTCAAAATAAAAAGTAAAATGGGGCTGGGAGTGTATCTCAGAGGTAGAATGCCCCTGGGTTCAATACCCAGTACCACCAAAGGAAGGAAGGGAGGGAGGCAGGGAGGCAAGGAGGCAGGGGGAAGAGAGGGAGGGAGGGAGGGAAGGAAGGAAGGAAAGAAGAAGGAAGGAAGGAAGGAAGGAAGGAAGGAAGGAAGGAAGGAAGGGAAGGAAAATTCTTAGGTTCCCATAACAACCTAAGGACTCAGAAACTATGAGGGTAGGGCCCAGCGATCTGTATTTTAACAAGTCCTTCAGGTGATTCTTAGTGCACTGAAGTTTGGGAACCAGTGATATAAAGCACCAAAGAATCATGACCTGTGCTGGCGACATGGGGACTGGATGCCAGAGTCCTCTCCCAGGTCTGTACCACTCTGCCATCTCTCCACCTCTTGCATGCGATAAGGAACTAGCCTTTGTTTAAAATATATATATATATATATGCCTAAGTGGAAGCAAATGCAATTTTCTCAACACAAAAGCAATTAGAACCAGCCTTCCACAAAACCCTGATGTCATCGCTAGCTCAGAGCGCCCTTTCTGCTGTCCAGAGCTGCCTCCTCCCCAGCTGCCCGCTCACCACCCTTCTCTGTTAAGCTGGCCTAGCCGACTTCGGACCACAGGGCCTCCGGTCCCCTGCACTGAGTCATGTCCTGTATTACTCATCTACAGCCTTGTAATGATTTATTTTTGTCTCTGACTTTTGTTGAGATGTTCCTATGTAATATCACAGGGGTTTGTGTTTGGACTCCATAATCCCCTTAAAGGTTAGAGCTGGGTTTTACCTCTCTCCTGCTGGTGCCTGGCAGGGGCCAGTAAATAGTTTTTTATTTGACCTTAGAAGAAAGGATCTAGGGAACCCACACTAGTGTTTTGGAAGTTGTGCTTATTATTTTTCTCAGTTATGACTGTACTTTGAGATAAAACTGTGTGGAGATGGAAAAATAAACACATTTTTCTGTTGAAGAATACAGTCCTGAGCATCAGCCATACAGGACAGGGAAGAAAGTTGTCCCTGGCACTTAGCCTGCATCTTCATTGTAGGGGAGGAGAAAACATTTTCCTCTACTCTCTCTCTTTTTTTTTTTTTTTTCATACTGAGGATTGAACTCAGGGGCACTCTACCTCGGAGCTACAACCTAAGCCCTTTTTATTTTCTATTTCGAAACAAAGTCTTGTTAAGTTGCAGGGGCTGACCTCAAACCTGCAATCCTCCTGTCTCAGCCTCCCAAGTACTAGGCAAGTTTCTGACTACACATGGAGAGACCAGCAGCTGGTCGAGCGGTCCAGGAGCTGGAGTCTCAGAATTGAAGTGACCACAAATTCAGTCCCAGTCCAAGATGGAAAAGCCAGGAAACTCTTCCAGAGAAACGATGGTGAAGGAAGGTCCAGTTCGCAGAGCTGAAGGCTCATATCTCCGACGAGGGCAGACGCGCTTTCTTCAGGAAGAACCACGCACGCCCTCACGTGGCTTCCTCCTTCTTTTATCCAGGTTCTGCACCTAGCAGAACCGTGCTGCCCACATTCAGAGCAGGACTTCCCCTTCAATCTGCCATCACATCAACCAATCATTGCATCGACACACCCAGAGTCACATCATCTTAAGTGTTTCATGATCCAGTTAAGTTGACAATCCAGACTAACCAACACGGGGCCCTGCAAATTAAATTGACAAAAGTAAGATTAGCAGGAGAAAAAGCACGCACATTGCATTTGGTATAAAATTACTTAATATTTTATATGGCATAGAGCCAACATAGAAATGAAGTGAAAACCCCAAAGAAGCGTTTAAGCCTGAAAGTTGATATGCCATTTTAACAGAGAGCGATAAATTGTGAAGACGTGACAAGACAAAGGATAAGGGGCCTGGACTTCAAAGGGCAGTAAACTGTGGGAAGGTACATGCATATAGGAAATTAATGAAAGATAAGGGTTCTTTCTATAAGGTTTGTTTATGTGGATTCAAGTCGGTGCCATCTCCAGTGATGAGTGTCACTTCCCCTTCCTGGTAAAGGAGAGGGGACAGGGGACACATTCAAAAACGGAAATGTATGTCCTGCTTTCAGACAGAAAGGAGGAGGATAGAGAGATGTTCCTGCATCTACTGTTTCTCAGTTGACGTCAGCTCAAAATAATCCCAATGCCAAAGTGACATATTTTGGGCTGGCCCATTCTGATCCCTCCACCATCAGACTATGCTGCTGCTCCAGAAAGCAATCTCTTCCCTGCATCTCGGGGCCTTTTCTGGTCACCTTGGATTGCCCAGACATCAAAATAACAATTCTGGAAACTGTGTTCCACGTGGAGTTCCTAGATGAAAGTGAAGACTTAGCATCGTGGGTTGATGCAGAAGGTAGTGCTGTTCATGAGTTTTATTTTTTATTTTATTTTATTTTATTTATTTTTTGTGGTACTGGGGATTGAACCCAGGGGCATTCTACCTCTGAGCTACATCCCCAGCCCTACTTTTTTATTCTTTATTGTGAAACAGGGTCTCACTAAGTTGCGGAGGGCCTCACTAAGTAGCTGAGGCTGGCTGCGAACCCGGATCCTCCAGTCTCAGCCTCCCAAGTACTGGGATTACAAGCATGTGCCACCACACCCGGCTGTTCGTGAATTTAAAAATAAAAATACATCGCCCCACGGCTGTCCTTGGGTAGAAGATTTCTGCATAGTCTTAGAGTATTTCCTGGGTGTGTTTTATTTCATCTTCCCAGCAGCTGTCTTGGAATTTAGGTCGCTATGGAATTACCTGCCTGAGTCACATGTGCGATGTACACTGCTGTCATCGAAATGATCAGGGTCGCCTAGGGCATCTCTGTTGTTGCATTTTACTGTTGTCTGTTTTGTTTTCTTTTGTTTTTGTGGTGCTGGGGAGAGAACTCAGAACCTCATACATACTAGGCCACTGAGCTACATCCCCAGCCTGAGATACAGAGATTTTTTTTTATGAGGATTTTCAGGTCTTTCCCTGTATTTCTCAATGAGCATCTCTTCAAGTGAAGCCAAGAAATCTGTGTTTTTCACATGTACCCCTCTCCCCACAAAAATCAGTCCTTCTGCATGTGAACATTTGAGAACCCCTGCTTTGTGGGGTGAGTGGGGAACAAAGGAGATCACCCCAACGAAGACACAGGACCTGCCTAGGAGCTGGTGAGGAGGATGCATAGACACCCGCGAGGGTGACAGCATGGCTCTGTGCATGCAGAGCGAGCACCCCGAAATGATCAAAACCCTGCACGGTGCCCATCCCCCCACGACCTCCTTCCTTCTTGGACACCGCCTCTCGCCTGCTCTGTGTACAACAGAGGGATTCACCTCTGACTTCTCACAGCCCCTGGGAGGCGGTCCACACATATCTAAGCCTGCTCTAGGTGAGCTGCTCCAAAGCTACAGACTAATCGCAGGCAGCCCCTGCCTTCAGGAGCAGCAGCCACGGTGCGGGAGCACATTACACCGCCAAGGGCTGAAGTCACGTCTCCAGAAAAGCAGCAGAGGATCAGGAAGGGGTGAGAGTCCTGTGGACCAGGGCGGGGAAGGCTGCATGGAGGAGGTTGTCTGTAAAGTAGGCTGGGGAGCACGGACCCGAGGAGCAAGAAGCTCACCACTGAAGACACAGGTGGGCCATAAGGAAGACTCTGGTTCCAAGGACAGATTCTGTGTCCTCCATCCGACATGGAGTCTTTTTGAGCATGGCCCAGGAGCAAGAGCAGGTCCAGAGTGTACTTTTTATTTGGAAAAATTGTATTTTTAATTTTGAATTATTTTGTATTATTGTATTTGTTTATTTTGAAACAGGGTCTCGATAAGTTGCTGAGGCCCTCACTAAGTTGCTGAGGCTGGCCTCGAACTTATGATCCTCCTGTCTCAGCCTCCCAAGTATTTGGATTACAGGAGTGCACCTGTAATTTATTTTTGTTTCAAAAATAAAAAATACACTCAGCAAAACTGAGTGTTCTTTTTTTTTTTTTTTTACTTTCTTCTGACAAAGAAGAAGTAGAAACAGCCATAGACCAAATGAACAATGGGGCCACTTTCCAAAACTCCAGGGCAACTCAATTAGGGGGACAATCTTAAGCCAACTAGCTGAGTTAAATCTTGGTATGGGACATTTAAGAAAATTTCAATGGAAAGAGCAGAGCGTGGTCCCTCACCAAGCCTGCTCAGAACACGCCCCTCTCGCTCGGCCATTTCCATGTGCCGCTCCGAAGTAGTTAGAGCACGAAATACTACAACTAGCCTCACACCGTAGCTTGGAAAATAAAAGGAACTGACTTCCAGTATGAAGGAAAGAGGTCAAACCCACCCATGCAATAATAAAAAAATAAAATAAAATGTAACCGGGCGTCGTGGTGCACGCTTGTAATCCCAGTACTTTGGGAGGCAGAGACCGGAGGATCTGGGTTCGCAGCCAGCCTCAGCTCTCTCTCTCTCTCTCTCTCTCTCTCTCTCTCTCTCTCTCCCTCTCTCTGTCTCTCTCTCTCTCTCTACTTAGTGAGGCCCTCCGCAACTTCGTGAGACCCAGTTTCAAAATAAAGTATAAAAAATAGGGCCGGGGGCGTAGCGCGGAGGTAGAATGCCCCTGCGTTCAATCCCCGGTACCGCAAAAAAAATAAATTAAAATAAAATGTCTAAGAAGGATGGAAAGTAATAACATGGTAACTAGGCAAATATATTAGAGGCAAAAAATTAAAATAAGGGAACACAGCATGAAAAAGATAGGTAAATGAAGAACCCAACTCAGAAGAAGAATATAAAAAAGAAGAAAGTTTATCACAATTGTTTTACATGATAAAATGATATTTTAAAAGCCTAAGAAATAAAACAAGAGGTGAAAAAGATAGATATAATGAACTAAAAAAAAAGGAGGTGGCAAACCTTAACAAGTTGAAGACTGATAAATTAAAAAGAAAGCTGGGTACAGCAGTGCACGCCTGTAATACTAATACTTGGGAGGCTGAGACAGGAGAATTGCAAGTTCGAGTCCAGCCTCAGAAACTTAGTGAGACCCTGTTTCAAAATAAAAAAAATAAAATAGGCTGGGGGTGTAGCTCATAGATAGAATGCCCCTGGGTTCAATCTCCAGTACCACAAAAAAAAAAAAAAAAGGCAGGCAGGCAGTCAGGCAGGCAGGCAGGCAGGCAGGCAGGTAGGTAGGCAGGCTAGCTTTCCAGAGAATTGAGTGCCTGACACAGAGGGAAGGTTGAAGTAGTTGGGTAGAATAAAAAGAGTTTTAAAGCTGGGCGTGGTGGTGCACACTTGTAATCCCAGTACTTGGGAG
>PVJS01013090.1:0-42680 GCA_004027185.1 Glis glis | reverse complement strand
ATATATATATATATATATATATATATATATATATTAAGGGAATTGGGAAAAAAATTACTAACCCCGTGCAATTGCATTTCCCTCCCATAATGTTACTATGGCAACTCACTTGGCATCTTTCTCTCCTTCTCCCCAGTTCAACTGAACATGTTGTGTTCTTGAAGCAGCCTCCCTTGGTCCCCCAAGGATCCTCTTGTCAAGCATTTTTTCAGTTGGAAGTTGATGCTATTGCATGCACTTGAAGAACTGCTTTTTAGTCCAGGACCCATTCTAAATGACACTGTCCATTAATTGTAAATTTCTAGGGCTTGGGAGCAAGTAAGAATCCTTATTTAGTGTTGAAAAAAAGTATACCTCTAATTTTAGGGAAAGGAGTATATCCATTCATCACTGTGTTGCTGAGCACAATATCCACAAAACTTTTTTATTAAGCATATAGGATTCTGATTTGCAAAAAAGAAAAGCTTAGCTGGGTGTGGTGGCATATGCCTGTAATCCCAGTACTGGAGAGGCTGAGACAGGAGGATTGAAGGTTTGAAGCCAACCTCAGCAACTTTGCGAGGCTCTCAGCAACTTAGTAAGACCCTGTTTCAGATAAAAAGTAAGACTGTGGGTGTAGCTTGGAAGTAGAATGCCCCTGGGTTCCATCCCCAGTATCAATCAATAAATAAATAAATAGAAGGAAAAGCTTATTTAGAACAGATCTGAGAGCTTAGAAACTGAGTCATATACTTAAGTCTAATCACAATTTAAAAGTCACTTCTGTTACTGAATTTTTATTTTTTTGGAAAGATATTTAAAACATTCTGAAGTAGGTAAGATGAGTCTACTCTTAAAAAGAATAACAAAGAAAGGAATTTTTAACCAACTAATTAGGATACATTTTTTAAAGACTAGCATAAAAACCATTAATTCATTCACTCTATTAATTTATTTAGTAATTTTTATTAAGCACCTTTCACTGACATGATACTGAGTTACCACCTCTCCAAGATCCAGTTATCCCTTAAACTGTTTACCTTGTCCTTGGGGATAGGCCAGTGTTTAAAAAAATATATTTATGACACTTGTTTAAAGAATGATAAAGCAGACTGTATTCAAAGAGTAGCTTCTACAATGGGGTTTTGTAGTAGAGGAGAGAGATTTCTGGCTCAACTCTGAATACAATAAGGAAAGGTGGGAATTCATAGCTAAGGAGCAAGGTACACTCCGTGGATGGGAAATCACTAAGAGGCAACATAAGGGGTAAAAAAAAAAAAAGATGCTGGCTAAACCAACTTGTAGGATTATGGCAGAAGGTGAGCCAGGGTGGTAAGATACTGAGGACGGGGAAAAAGGAATTCAATCAGTTATCAAGGGCAGGGGATTCTCTCTAAACTAACACAGCAGAATTCTTGCAGAAACTGGAGTAAGTAGAACTAACACAGGGAAGCCCAGAAGTCAGGGCCTAGTGGAGAAATCCGGAGGAGCCTGACTAGAGTTAGCTCAAGGAACCACAGATAACTAACATGCCAGGTAAGAAGTTGTAGGTTGCCCAAAAGAGGTACAGAAAATAAGACAGGAAATCCTGAAGATAGGAAAGTTACATTTAGTTTGGGGAGAGGCTTCACAGAAATGCTGTCTTACTTCCTGTAAGACAGGAAGGCTCTGGATCTTGGGAAAGTGAGAAGGGAGCTGTCAGGGACATGATCAGGATGAGCAAGGCAGAGAAACAGGAAGACGAGAGCGAGCTCTGCTCCTGGAAGGAGAAACGAAGAAAATAGAAAAAGGTCAGGTTGAACCAAGGACTGAAGCAGGGACTGATTTGAGAAGTCTTTGAATGCTAACCTGAAGAATTTAGACTTTGGCCCATGCAATCCCAGTAATTTGGGAGGCTGAGACAGGAGGATCACAGGTTCGAGGCCAGCCTCAGCAACTTAGCAACACCCTATTTCTAAGTAAAAAAAAATATAAAGGGCTTGGGTGTAGCTCAGAAGTAGAATATCACTGAGTTCAACCCCAGTACCAAAATAATAATAATAATAATAATTTAGACTTAACTGGAGTGAGCCACAGTGGCCAAAGATCTTTTTGAACACAGGGGTCTGATATTCAGAACCATGTTGTAGAATAGTGAATGATGAGCCACACCAGCTTCACAGCTAAAAAATCAGTTTAAGTTTCATTTATTTTTTAACAAAAAAATAGATATGAAACAGAGTCAATGTCTACTAATTTTCCTCTTTTTTAAATTGAATTGAATGTAGATCTTTACATGACAGATAATTTTCAGTCTCACTATGAGATGGCTAGTCTTGGGTCATTAAAAAAAACTGTGATGCTAGCCAGGCGTGGTGGCACACGCTTGTAATCCCAGTACTTGGGAGGCAGAGACCAGAGGATCCGGGTTCGCAGCCAGCCTCAGATACTTAGTGAGGCCCTCCGCAACTTAGTGAGACCCTGTTTCAAAATAAAGAATAAAAAATAGGGCTGGGGGTGTAGCTCAGAGGTAGAATGCCCCTGGGTTCAATCCCCGGTACTGCCAAAAAACATAAAACAACAACAACAACAACAACAACAAAAAACTGTGATGCTCTTTCAGGATCTTCTGTTGACTCCAAGTGCTGGTTTTCCCCTGACTTTCCAACATCCCAGCAGCTGGGCCAGCACGCCCTGTGCAGCTTCCTGATGAGGCCGGGTTCTGGTGGGATTTGGGCTATTTGAAGTCAGACACTTTTCCAAAGTGTCAGATCAAATTTGTAGAAGATCCAAAGGAGACAGCATTGATGACTTTGCAAGGAAACTACCATGGAAAAGGCTGTGCCTGAGGTCGCTCTTTGCAGCTCAGGGAGAACTGATTAGCTTGACCTTGGGGAACCCGCTGACTTGCTCATGGAAGCCGGTGATGAGAGGAGCGTGGTTAGAACAGCAGCACCTCACCGCTCCCCCACTGAAAGAGGTGCCTCTCCACACCCAGACTGTAGAGTCGACATGACTTCAGTGAGCAGATTGAGGTAGCGGCTTCAGAATGTAGCTGAAGGAGGCTAAGAGTGGCTGAAAGTGTGAGTGGAGGGACTGTTCTCATCGCCCCTTCTCCCCAAGACATCCCTGGATTGTCTTGCCTAGTTAGTCCTAGTAGCTCCAGCCTAGTTCTGAATTTAGCCTGTGCAGTCTTGGATGAGCAATTTCATCTCTTCAAACCTTAGACCTCTCATTTTTAAATGAAGATTATACCTTTGTTACAGGAGGAATTGTGAGAAAAAAATGATGTGATGTCTTGATTTTACTTCGAAATAATACAAAAAGGGAGGAAAGGTCAGAAAAGAGATGAATTGTGTTGCCCACGAGGTGACAGTTGGTTTACTTTAATCTGAATATATTTGAAATTTTCCGTAATCAAAACTTATTTATTTAATTTTTCTATGATACTGGAGCTTGAACCCAGGGGCATTCTACCTCTGAGTTATACCCCCAGCCCTATTTTATTATTTATTTTTAAACAAGGTCTCATTAAGTTGTGGAGGGCCTCGCCAGGTTGCTGAGGCTGGCCTTGAACCTGTGATCCTCCTGTTTCAGACTCCCAAGTACTGGGATTACAGGTGTGCACCACCATGCCCGGCTCAAAACTTTTTTAAAAAGATGAAGTGCGTGTCTATAAGCAGGGACAATATACTTCAAGGGATTGAGGAATTGATGGTTGAGATAGATGTTGCTTTTAGATAGCCAGACATTTTGCATTTAGTATGTAGGATTTTGCTTTGAGGAAGATAATGTTCAAGGATAAACGAGGTGAGTTAAAATAATTATTGTCTTGGGTGACCATAGTTTGAAAATGTCTACATATATTCTCTCATCTCTTACTTCTTAGTGTCTACTTAAAAGAAAATGAAAGAAACTATTTTGACCTTTTAGTTTGTAACAGACAGTCTCTGTACTGCAGTCTGTGTGAACTGTTTCCGTGTAGTGGAAGGTGGAGGTGATTATTGTATTATTTCTCCTTCTGATGTTTTCAGGTTTTATATTACTAGGAAGAAGACATTTGGACTTTGTGACTTTTTTATATGTTCCCATGTTTTGTTTCATTTTATTAGCAGAATGCTGTATCCACTTGAAAGGCTGCTTTACTTTGGTTTATAAAAGCAAATGTTTAAAATCAACATAAAAGGCAGAATATTTAAACGTGCTCAAAGGATGTTCAAATCAGGACATGTACTGTTTGCAAGTCAAATTACATTTTTAGAGAATATTAATATTGTTGAGATCATATTATTAATTTAGAAATAGAATAGTATCTGTTTGCTTATACATTAAAATAATTAGACACATGCCTGTAATCCCAGCAACTCTGGAGGCTGAGGCAGGAGGATCGCAAGTTTGAGGCCAGCTGAGGCAACGTAGTGAGATCCTGTCTCAGAATAAAACATAAAAAGGGCTGGGGATGTAGCTCAGTGGTAAAGCACCCTGGGATTGATCCCCAGTATAGCTTTAAAAAAATGGTGGGGTAGGGGAGGAGAATTAGGCTTACTTTCCAGATCTGCTCACCCTGTCTAGAAAGTGATTTGAACATAATCAAATTTTGATTTGTGGTTGTTGTCGTTTGGTTTGGGTTTGTTTTGTTTTGTTTTGTTTTGTTTTTGGGAGGAGTTGTACTGGGGATTTAACCCAGCCCTTTTTTATTTTGAAACAAGGTCTCGCTAAGTTTCTAAGGGTCTTGCTAAATTACTGAGGTTGTCCTCTAACCTGCGATCCTCCTGTCTCAGCCTCCCAAGTACTAGGATTACAAGCGTGCACCACCATACCTAGCTGATGTGTTTTTAAATATGATTACCCACAGAGTGGATATTAAGTGTTAGTGGCAGGAATCTTCAAACTGGGGGACATATAAGGCAGGGTGTGTGTGTATGTGCGTGTGTGTGTATAAACTCCAGAGGGTTTGGAGTCACTAGATAGTTTTAAGGGAATGACTCCCCATTTCCTCAACTCCCTGCTGAGTCTCCTTTCCCACATGTTCCTGAAAGTAGGGCAGCCCAACCCTAACTCTCAGCCAGGTGGCCGGGCAGTGCAAAGAGTTTCCAGGGGGAGGAGCAAAATGGAGAATTCAAATTATTGGTGTCATGTCAAGAGCTACATGACTAAATGATTGGGTATCAAAATGAAGGGCCTGGTGAACTTGTCCTATGATGGATGACAGAAAGGAATTTTTGGTCAAAGATGATCAGGTGAATTTTGACATAAAATTAAGATGGAATTTAGGGAGTCAGAGACACTGCTTTGATAAGTCCACTCTCTGTGAACAAGGTTTCTCAGCACTAGCATCTATAAAAGCAAAAATTAGGGGTAGTACTTGGGCTGAATCCTGTCTCACTCTAACAATGAGTAAACTCAATAACAGATTATGAACTAGCTGTGGAAAATATAACTCATTAAAAGGATTTTAACAAGTTGTATAATAATAACAAATTTTAATATACTTTTATATTTTGATAAGGATGTTTGAATAAGTATAATGATCATCCTAATCTTATTTATTTATTTATTCATTCATTCAGTTTTGTGGTACTGGGGATTGAACCAGGGGCATTCTGCCTCTGAGCTACACTCCTAGCTCTATTTTATTTTTTAGTTTGAAACAGAAGGTCTTGCTAAGTTGCTGAGGCTGGTTTTGGTCCTGGCTGTGGTCCTCTTGTCTCAGCCTCCCAAATACTAGAATTACAGGTGTGCGCCACCATGCCCGACTCTAATCTGATTTATTTTTTTATTCTTAGAAGCTTGTGTTCTCAGGAGATCTTTAAAGCTTGCTTAAATTTAAATTTATGTATTTTCATGGTAGAGAAATATGATGTGATAATCAATAAGCACTCAAGTGTAAAACTATTTTAAGATAAAATAATGTGGGAGAAATGGAATGGAAATAGAAATGCAAGAGGAAAAAGAACCAGTATAAAATTCCCATCATGAATTTTTATTTTGAAAGTTTATTCGTGTGCTTTTTAAATGGAAGTATGAAATTACATACAGTATTTAGATTCCATTGGGTGTTTTAAAAAAGAAGTAGAACAGTTATGTATTTAAATGCCAGTATTCTAATATGTGGAAAATCATATACTTTGCAAATCCTTAAGGTGATGAAAAAAATTAGTTCTCAATTTAAAAATATGAGCCTCTCTTAAGAGATACACGAGCAAATGTCTATAGAGTATCAGATGCCATGCCGGGTCTTGAGAAACACACACTGCCTTTCTAGAAAGTACCATGGGCTCTCACTGAAGGTGTTGCCTTTGTTCCTCAGGATGGTCTGACACCGCTGCACTGTGGGGCAAGGAGCGGCCATGAGCAGGTGGTGGAAATGCTGCTTGATCGAGCTGCCCCCATTCTTTCAAAAACCAAGGTAACGTCTTTTCCAGTATCTGGACATTAGATTGTATTTAGCTTTGAATCCTTTTGATGGTTAAGTAGCTATGTGCATCAAATCTTTGGAGAAGTTCAACACAGTTTTGGATTTATGAAGCTTCCGTGTCGAGTGCACTCTACCACAGTCATTTTGTATGTGTTGTTTCTGTTCTGTTTCAGGAACGGTTACCTAGAGGTTGGTTTTACTCTAGAGGATTTTCATAGCTCGGAAATGTCTGCTTGTTGGGTTAAGAAAGACTGAAAAATCTGCATTCTCTAAAGTCTCAGTGCTGGCTTTCTTTCTCCAGTCCCTCAGTTTATTTCCTGAAAGTCCACAGACCATTAGAAGTCAAAAGATACCATTTTGCAGATAAAGATGGGAAAATCTGAAAAACTGTACCTTGAGAGGGACTTTGGGAAAGTCGATGTATCTGATAGGAATACACAAGATTGCCTGAAAAAAATCAATGTTTTACTAAATATCTTTTAAGTTTTTTTAATGGTAAAACCTTTTAGCACTACTGAAAAAAAATAATATTTGCAAATAATTTTTGAAGTGTACAAACTACCTCACAGTCACTACTATTTTAGTTAATTAAGCCAGTGATTTCTTTTGGGAGCTATATTAAGTTTTATAAAGAGCCTTCATTTCTATTATTTATTTATTTATTTGTTTTTATAGCTCTGGATTAAATCTAGGGATGCTCTACCACTGAGCTGCATCCCCAGTCCTTTTTATTTTTGAAACAATCTTGCTGAGTTGTCCAGGCTGGCCCCGAACCTGTGATTTTCCTGTCTCAGCCTGGGATTACAGATGTGCACCTCCACACCAGGCCAAGAACTTTATTTGTAAGCCATATCAAAGAAACAGAATAGGTGATTGCCCTTTTCATTCTGGTCAGTATTTCCTCAACAATTCTAGGATGACTGGGCAGGAAAAGGTGGTCTGAACAATTCCATTGCTCATTTGAAATGCAAGATTTAGATTGGTGAGCCATTGGAGGTATTACTCAACAGAATTAAGCAGCCACAAAATTTTTATTGCATATGATGATACCTGGCTTTTTTTTGCATCATTGGGGATTGAACCCAGGTCCTCATACATGCCAGGCAAGCACTCTATCACAAAGCCCATGTATAACATATAATTTTTGAGACAGGGTCTCGGTAAATTGCCCAGACTGGCCTCCAGCTTGTGAACCTCCTGCCTCAACCTCCACAGTAGCTGTGAGTACAGGCATGCGCCACCACACCCAGGGCTATCAGCCTTTTGAGTGCTTGTCATCTTCATCATTCTATTTGTTCTTTTTCTTTCATGTAGCCCATGTCTACTTCTCTCCACCTCCACTGCCTTCTGAGCCACATTATTTCTCACTGAACCATTTTAATAGTTTCCTATTGGTCGCCCATTTCTCCTCTTGCTCCTTTACAGTCCAGATTCCCCTTTGCATTTGAAGCAGCCTTATAAACTGTCAACCAAATCATGTCAGCCACCTGCTTCAAAACCCTTCAATTAAGTCCCATTGTTCTCTTTAAAATAAATTTTTATTTTGTCAAAGTAATGCAGGCATAGTTAAAATAAAATAGTTGTCTCATATTTTTTGTCTTATTCTTCATTTCACTATTGATTGGATATTTTTCTGGGAAATCTTGATTTTTTTGTTCCATGCTTTTAATCTTCAAGAACATTTTCTTGTCCTCTTATAAATTCTTTTCTTAAAGCATTCCATTCTTATCTCTATTACCTTTGTGATGACATATTCAAGATAACTTTTTTATTTAATTTTTTCTGCCTTTCATATTCCTTAATTCCTCAACTAACTGGCTTCCTTCCTTCCTTCCTTCCTTCCTTCCTTCCTTCCTTTCCTTCCTTCCTTCCTTTTATTTTCTTTGTTTGCTTTGGTACTTTTTCTTTTGGAGGATCCCACAAATGTCTGTACCTGATCATAAGGGTCAGGCACAAATACTTGAGTGGAAGCTCTGTGAGAGTGTAGACAGGGCTAATAGTCTGGGGTACTAGGTCATAGATATCCTCTAATGTCAGGATTAGGTGCCCTTTCATTTGGGCAATATAGTTTTTTGAGAGATCCATCCTCTAATCTTCTGTAGTGCATACCTGTGTGAATACCTTCTGAGTGAGGTAAAGGGAAACGAACTGTCCTTTATGTGTAATTTAATCATAATAGTGATAACTAATACTTACACAGTGATTACTACCTACTAGGATCTGTGCACTTTACATATATTAGCTATTGAATACTCCCAATAACTCTGTGAGATACCCATATTGCTGTTGTCCCCTTCTTATAGAAGAGGAGCATGAAACCCAAAGAGATGAAGTAGCTTTCTCAAGATATCTCATCAGTATAACTCCAGAGACCCTATCTCTAACACCTATATTGTTCTTCCTTTTCTTTTTTTTTTTTTTGTGGTACCGGGGATTGAACCCAGGGGTGTTCTACCTCTGTGCTACATCCCCGGCCCTATTTTTTAATACTTTATTTTGAAACCGGGTCTCACGAAGTTGCAGAGGGCCTCACTAGGGAGAGAGAGAGAGAGAGAGAGAGAGAGAGAGAGCTGAGGCTGGCCGTGAACCCAGATCCTCCGGTCTCCGCCTCCCAAAGTACTGGCATTACAAGTGTGCGCCACCACACCCGGCTTTTGTTCTTCCTTTTCTGTGATCACCTCTTCTCAGTCCACATTCTCACCAGCACCCTCTGGCTCTCTATGATTCCTGAGTATGAACCTCTGGTTCACCTGCTCAGAGGCTGAACTCCTAGTTTTCTGTAGGGTGCAAGGGGACTGTCATCTGGCTTTGAGGTGTTGGGAATGAACCCTGCTTTGAACACCTTGCTTTCAGCCCAATGTCTTGTCTCTTCTTCCAAGGTCCTGTTTTTCCATATCCCTGCTTTTTGGAGATTTGAGAGGTAAATCAGCTTATCTTTATCATACCCAGAATTGTGCTGGAACCAGGTCGTGTCAGCCCACAGGAGCTGATTGTGCATTTTCTCTCCCCATTTTCACATTCAGCAATCACAGTGGTAGCTTGAACTTGGTCATAGAGGAGGTCTGTTCACCATGGAAATTAGCAAATGGTGCTAATGGTACTAGGGTTCTTTTCCTAAAAGTTGGTTGTAAACATTGGTCAGCATGCCACTGATTGCCCTTCTCCACAGACACTTAGGTTTTAGCTTCTCCTGCTAGATGCATCACTCTTTCCATGTTTTCTTTCCCGTTGTGTATGTGGAAATGGGGAGTATTTCAGTCAACATTCTCATGCTGTGACCCAATAAGCCTGACCACACACAACTTAAAGGAAGGTAAGATTTATTTGCTCATAGTGTGGGAAATTTCAGAGGTTCAGTCCATGTTAGGCCAGGTCTGTGAAGCTCAGGGCATGGCTGTGGGAAGCAGAAACAGAAAGAGAGACAGAGAGAGAGAGAGAGAGCAAGGCTCTGCCTTCACATCATGGAGGCCAGAAGCAACAGAGCGAACAAGGGGAGGAGGAACCATATATAATACCCAAAACCACACCCCAGAGACCCCTCCTCAACCAAGTCCCACCTCCACCATGGCTGCCTTCTCTCTGTGAGGTCTTGGGGGATGTTGTAAATCCAAGCCATTACAGGGAGGGACACAACATGTGTGTACCTTTGTTGATAGTACTGTTTATTGCTTTTTGGTGAAGTTTTGGGAGAGGAAAGATACATCGATAGCGTTTAACCAAAAGTTTCCTCCTGCACTAAGGATAAGCCCCTTACCAAGCTCCAACTGCCTCTCAGTCTCATCCTCCCTTTTTGCTCACCATCTTCAGCCACCCAGCCTTATTTTCTGTCTAGAATATTCCAAGTTTGTTCCCATCAACAGTTTGCTTGGCTTGAGTTCCCTCAGCTTGATTCAGATCTCTTCAGTCTGTACACATTCTTCACTCAAACATCTCTCAGATAGGCCTTCTTTTGACTAGCCACCCTTCCTGTCCCCAACACTTCCCTAAATCAGTATTATTTGACCAGATTCTGTTTCCTTTGGAGCTGTTAACACCATAGTTAAGTTATCTCTTAGTTTTACTAAGAGATCTCTTTTTACTAAGTTTTACTAAGTTTTACTAAGTTTACTAAGTTTTACTAAGTTATCTCTTTGTTTACTTGCTTGCTGTCTGGTTTTCTTTGGTAGAATGGGAATCAGATGCACCTAGAGTAGTGTCTTAATATGTCTAATACATATTAGGACTTTAATATATATTTGCCAAAGGAGTATTGAGTGAATGAATGCATTCCTAGCTTTAAGACAAGATGTCGAATCCTTCAAGACTTTCATTATACCTAAGAAAGCCCATCATACTGGATCCATATTTTCAGGTGCTATAAGTAATAGGACCCATTTCCATAGGGCAGATAATTTCTTCTTTCCTTTTTGTCCTTTCCCAAGGACCTGTAAGTCCCCCTGATGCATCATCATGTTGTGTACCTTTAGAGAGTCCACTTCTATTATTGACACTGCCTCCCTTTTCTGTTCTCCACTAAGTCATTTATTCTCCCTGATTTTGCTTCTTTGTTTACTTCGGGTTTTCCTCTAGGACTGTATCACAACATTTAAAGTAAAGGGATGTTTTGGCAGAAGTAGGCCAGTGTGTATGCTCATGGGTGGCAGTATCTCAAATGGGAAATGTTCCTACCCTTTGCTGCACTTTAGCTTCTACTTTGATTCAGAATGTTTGAGGGAAATTTTTTAGGCAAAAATTCCTGACTGACAGTGTATGAAACCTTTAAATTTATAAATATTTATTGTGCTTCTTTTTGTACATGCAGAACTCTCTGTTGGGCAATATGGGAAAATTATAACGATAGCCTCTTGCCTTCAAGGAACACAAATAACTGAAATATGGGGCAATGAGTGAAAATACCATGAGAGTCGCTGAAAGAGCAGTTATGTTATTTTTTCATGTCTTGAACTCCATTTTGTGTTATTCATTGATAAATTAGGCAGAAATAGCTTGGCCCAGAGAATTCAGAAACACCTGGTTCATTGGAGCATATTTTGATCTATCATTACTTTCAGAATTCATTGATGATAACATTTTTGGAAAGTGAATTTTCTGTCATTACTTTTTTCCCAAAATATGTTCAATTATGTTACAGTAATTGAATTTTCTAGGAATTTCCCAGGTCCCCATATTTTGCCTCCATACTTACAGGAAGCACACTTAAAAAAACTGACATTTTATTACCTTGTTTTGCTTTCATTACAGAATACCTATTGAATTCTAAATTTCGTTCTAACATTTTTTGTTTCCCTTGGTGGTGGGGATTGAACCCAGGGCCTGGAGCATGCTAAGGATAGGTCTGCCACTGAATTGCACACACCAAGTCCCATCCTAACCTTTTCAAATATTTTATTTATCTTTGACCCTATTCATTTCTTCTCTGAGCTCTTTAAATGAATTTTTTATTAATTAATACTATACATTATTCACATGATTAACTGCTATGAAACTCAGTTTATTTATTTATTTATTTGTTTGTTTATGTATTTATTTATTTATTTTGGTGATACCAGGGATTAAACCCAGGGTTGTTCTACCTCCCCATCCTTATTTTATTTTTTGTTTTGAAACAGGGTCTCTCTAAGTAATCACACACTTGTCTAGAACCTGCCATTCTCCTGTCTTAGCCTCCCAAGTGCTGGGATCACAGATGTGCACCACCACGCTGGGCTAATAACCCAGTTGATTTAAATTGAGGCAAGCACTAGTTAAGTTGGCCAGTGCCCTGCCTTTCCTCATCATCGACACATGGGGGCGCCAGATTTATAGAAATGGGAAAAGTTTTCCTTTGTGCATTGATGGTAGATGAAAGGTGGTGTCATGCTTTTTTTTTTTTAAATCAATACAGTATTTAGTATCTAGCATTAATGATCTTATATAAGGACAAAATAAATAGCAGTCTAACAAATGTCAATCTATTGCCCTTAATTTTTCCTTTCGGTCTTAAGGAAAGACATTAAGAATGCAGTCAGGCCAGGCATAGTAGCACACACTTGTAATCCTGGTACTTGGGAGGCTGAAACAGGAGAAGCGCAGGTTCGAGGGCAGCCTCAGCAATTTAGTGATACCCTGTTTCAAAATAAAAAATGAAAAGGGGCTGGGAGTGTAGCTCGGAGGTAGAATCTCCTTGGGTTTAATCCTCAGTAAGAAAAAAAGAAAAAAGGATGCAGTCAATTCTGGCCCTTGGTACAATTTATACTACTTCTAAATCAGGAAAAGAAATTATCCCTGACAGTTTGTTATTGGTTGATAGGAAAAGTGGGAGGACAAGTTTTAAAAGTAGCTGTAGTTCAAAACAGCACCAACACCTTTTAAAAACATAAGGTATCTCCGTGTTGAAAAAAATGGAGTTTTTAATCTGTTCATACTTGTACCTTATTCTGTGTTTGGGACTTTTGTGTTAAAAGGTAAACCGCTAAGCCCCGATTTCCTTATGTGTTCCAGAATGGATTGTCTCCATTGCACATGGCCACACAAGGGGATCATTTAAACTGTGTCCAGCTTCTTCTCCAGCATAACGTGCCTGTGGACGATGTCACCAACGACTACTTGACGGCTCTACATGTGGCCGCCCACTGTGGCCATTACAAAGTCGCCAAGGTTCTGTTGGATAAGAAAGCTAACCCCAACGCCAAAGCCCTGGTGAGTGGCTCCCCCGCAAACCAGCCTAAGTCCTCTCGCTGACAACACGCCACCTTGCATATGAAGGATTGCTTGTATAGGGGCAAAAGGGAAGGTGTTCATTAAGTCAGATGTACTTCTTGTCAATCTTTCTAAATGTCCTTCTTGTAAATCGGCAAAACCTGTTTCTGATGTGAACAAAGCTGATGGAGCTAAACTGTTAACTTTTTAGGGTCACACTAGTGATTCTTCTATATAAATGAAACCCAATGACTATATAATTTATAAAAACATTGAGGGGATCAGCCTCATTTTACTATAGGTAAAATTATAATTCTGAAAGTTAAAAGATTGTTTTTGAGCCAGGCATGTCTGTAATCCCAGAACTTGGGAGGCTGAGACAGGAGGATTGCAAGTTCAAGGACAGCCTCAGCAATGTAGCAAGAAGCTCAGCAACCTAGCAAGACCCTGTTTCAAAACAAAAAAAATAAAAAAAGGGCTGGGAGTGTAGCTCAGAGGTAGAATACCCCTGGGTTCAATCCCTAGTACCACAAAAAATAAAATAAAATATTCTTTCAGAGATCTAAAAACAGGCAATATGATCAAAAAATTTCTACCTAGGAATATGTGAGCTGTAATTGTATGTTAACCTTGGAAGTTAATGAAATACTGGCTATCACTTTCCTTTTGCCAGTCAAAATGTTGGTCTAATTTGTAGTTTTAACCTCTAAAATGATTTGTTCTTTTAACCCTTAGCTGTGCTGTACTTTGATTTCCTCAGCAAGATAGTGTTTGCTGTCTTTGGAAAAATAAATGGTCCCAACTCTGTAAGCTGTATAAATTTAATTCAGAATGAGCACCCATGCGTAGGAAAAAATGTCACTCAATGTTAGGGAAGATGTGAGATTACTAACAATCTTGAAGTGAAGCCTGTCATCCAGTCAACCCTTTCAAGAAGGCCTGTGCTTTTCCCCAGATGGTACAGTGACCTTGTCTAAATGGGTCCAGAGCACCTCTGGGGTTCTCTGAAATTCGGAGGGGTCAGGGAAGATCATGAGGAGGGAGGGATCTCCACAACCCAAGCTCCATTACTATTATAATTCTAACTACTTTTACCCAAGCAACATTTCAAGAGCTGCTGACCTGCCCAGTATGTCAAAATTAGAGGGGAGGAAAAGAAATTAGCAATCATGACTCATGTTTTCCATTCAAGAAAAAAAAAGTAAGAAGAGTCTTAAAGCAGGGTGTGAGCTCTTGCTCTCATTTTCCTATGACTCTGAAGATTTCACAACATGTGGAGTTTATAACCAGTCATCCTGGGTGGACTCTGGCCAGGGAAATGGTCTCAGAACTTCCACTGAGGCACCTGGAATGACTTTGACCTAAGCTTTTATTGTAGACCTGGTATTTTATAGTTCTCCATTAGCATCTAAAGTAGGTGGCGTGGTCTCGGCTATCAGGCTGGATCATTTGGTGGGTAATTTGTTAAAGGGCAGATTGCTTTATTAGATTAAATATTAAAGCAAATGATCTATGTAATGTTGGATCATTCAAATTCCTACTTCCTTGGAGTAAGTACCTGCTGGAATCGTAAAGGTAGAGAAGACATGAAAACATTTTGAAACTGGTCTTGTAGCTGCCCTAAAATCCGCAGGGAAGTGAGAATTAGCACTGGTGGAGTTCTGTGAGGACACGTGTTTGGGCTCCGCTGTTTTCACTGTGTGTTTGGCATGTGGTAGAAGAGGGACGTTATTTGGAAAGGTGAATTGCAAAGTAAAATAAGGACATGCATGACCATTTGCCTTAGCTACCAGGAGATCGAGGCGAACGTTCCCTTCCTGTTCATGACTCCCAGGGGACCTTGAAGAATCAACCTTCTGTTTAACCCCCCATGTTTTCTGTGTATTTTGAAGTCTTTCCAGAACATCATTTTAGCAGAACTACTTTACCACACACAGTGGAGTTGCATTTCAATGGGATGGAGTCAAACAGATATGTATATTTGTCCCTTGCAGAATGGCTTTACCCCTCTTCATATTGCCTGCAAAAAGAATCGAATTAAAGTAATGGAACTCCTTCTGAAACACGGTGCATCCATCCAAGCTGTAACCGAGGTGAGTGGAGTGGGATTTCTGGGTTTCTCAAGGTACAGAGAGAGTAGACAAAGTTCCACCGCCCTCTCCAGGGACCAGCTTGGTTTTGTTTGTGGATCATTGCCACAGACCACACTTCAAAGTCTTCACCAGAACAGCCACCAGGCATTAGGAGGAGCAGACAAGAGTATGGGTGGGTGGGTGGGTATAAATGCATCCCAGGACTCAAAATAAAATCCAGAACACACGCTCAAAGTGAGCGGTGCCATCGTGGAAGGCACAACCTATGTGAAATCTTAAAGCATAGTACTTCTCTACTGGAGGTGACTTTGTCCCCTATGTGGCCCTTGGCAATGGCTGGAGGTATTTTATATTGTCCACAACTGAGCTGGGCATGGTGGTGCAAGCTTGTAATCCCAGTACTTGGGAGGCCGGCCGAGACAGGAGGATTGTAGGTTCAAAGTCAGTCTCAGCAACCTAGTGAGGCTCTCAACAACTTAGTGAGACTCTGTTTCCAAAAATTAAAATAAAATAGGGCTAGGGGTATAGCCCAGAGGTAGAAAGCCCTGGGTACCACCCCTTGTACCACAAAAAAAGAAATCACAACCAAATAATGCTCTATTGTGATCTCTTGGGATGAGCCAGGGATGCTACTGAACATTTTGCAAGGTACTAGAAAGTCTCTAGGTTTAAATAGTTGTCTGTCTCAAAATGTCAAATGTCCTAAGGTTGAGAAACACCGTGTAATACAACCCTTGTGTTTTTATTAAGGATTGCCCTGTCTTAAATCTCAAAATCAGTGTAACTCAAAGAGTTTTGCTGAGGTTAGTAATGGACCAGCTCTAGGTTTCAGAGAAATCTTCCATCAGAATCAGTGTGGAGCCTTCAACTTGACAAATCCAGCCTGGCACCTACCCTCCAGAGTTATCCCACCCCTGCCCCAGCTCTCAACCTCCCAGCACCCTGGTCTCCATGGAATCCGGTCATTGGTACTTGCCTAGACTGAATACTCTCATGTTCATATACATATGTCACACCTACTTTTTTAGGCTAGTCCTGCACATCCTTCAGGACCAGGTCTAGGCCACCTTCTCGTGCTGTGGACTGGGGCCTTCTTCTAGCAACAGTCTCCTCATCCCATGCTTCCATACTCATGACCCAGCCACTCCCCGGTCACCCAGAAACCGAAGGCTCCTTGGAGACAGGCTGAGTCTTCCTGGCCTTCACACGCCCACGATGCCCGGCTCATTCATCGAGTTCTATTGAATGCTTAATGCTTGACATAAAAACGAAAGTCTAGTCTTGTAATTGCTGCTTGGCTTCAGGTTCCTACCTGCAAATGGAATATTTTCCTTGAATTTTTAACATTTATAATTTTAAAATATTAAAGTTAAAAATATTAATGCTGGTTTGCTCTTTTATGGCTTCATGTGAGGCAACCTATTGTATTAAATATAAAATAGTAAGTTTATTCTCAGTGTAGGGGAACCCTTTTAGAGGTTAGAATAGACTCTGAGATAAAGGATTTGACTGATGTTTGCAAAGTGTCCAGAGGTGTTGTCCAGTGATGAGAGTCTCCATTGCCAGCCCTGCGCTCCCTGAGAGCTTCACAACACACTGGGAGCTGGTCGTGGGGGTGCACACCTGCAATCCCAGTACTTGGGAGGCTGAGACAGGAGGATCACAGGTTCATGGCCAGCCTCAGCAAATTAGCAAGGCCCTCTGCAAATGTAGTGAGACCCTGTCTCAAAAATAAAATAGATCTGAGAGTATAGTTCAAAGGTAGAATGCCCTTGGGTTCATTCCCTGTAACACGTACACACACACACACACACACACACACACACACACGAACCGAGTGCTATGTGCATGTATATTTCTATTACACTAAACTTCAATATGATGTATGGCTACAATCCACCAATAAAAATATATTTAACAAAAAAGTCATTTCAGACTCAGGCTTTGCCTTGTACAAATTCTAAGGACTCCCCCTGCTGATGGAAAAAGGCACCAAGTAGAAAAAAAATTCTCATTTTCCACAATTCTTTTTACTATGTGAAATCTAGACAGCCAGAATTACTCCTCTTCTGTCTTTTACTTCACTTTCCTTGTGTAGAAATCCTTTCAGATTTTTTGAATTTAGTTTTATACTTTTATTGGTGCATTATAATTATATATCATAGTGAAGTTCAAAGTGATATAAACTTACATGCACACTGCACTTGGTGTGTTTCAGATATTTTTGAACAATTCTCAAATTTCTGTTAAGGTTAATTGCCCCATCACCTCCCTTTTTAAAAAATAGATAAGATTTTTCTACCCATATTAAATTTTTTCATCAAATTATAGTATCCCTGTCTTAAACTTAATTAAATTCTGAAAAATTAAAAGTAGAATCATTTCATATAAAAAGCACAAGTAAATTGCACTCTTTGACAAGATTATTTGACTTGAGATTTCATTTCCCTTTCTTACTTGTCCCACTCTACTTATTTCTCACAACTGTGGCATATTCAATATAAAATACCCTTGAATCAATAAATTCTGCTTTATGGCAAATAGTGTTCAGGGGGGTATATGTGCACATGTGTGTAGATTTCGAAGCAAACATAAAATTAAAATCTAGTCTAGTGACCATTGTAATATTTGCCTTAATTGTATTGCCTTAATTTATAATACTCATAGAGTTAATAAATTATTTGATGGAAACTGATAATGCCAATTTGTTCATTTATCAGAGAGATGGCTTTGTGTTAGGTAATCTGCTCTTGGGTGTGTAATATACTCAATTTATTGTGAGTGCATAGGAATTATTTTTAAACCCCAGAATAGGATTTGAAATAAAACTTCAACTTTTAAAATCTGCATACGTGTGGGCTGGGGGCGTAGCAGCAAAAGAAAATTTTGTAGTAAAGGAAAAGAACCTTTAAGGTATTTCTCAATTTTTTTCTTAGATCTATATCGAAAGTATGAAATACAGCCAGGCATGGTGGCGCACGCCTAAATCCCAGTACTTGGGAGACTGAAACAGGAGGGTCACAGGTTTGAAGCCAGCCTCAGCAATTTAGTAAAGCTCTTAGCAACTTAGTGAGACCCTGTTTCCAAATAAAATAGGTCTGGGAGTGTAGCTCAGAGGTAGAATGACCCTGGGTTCAATCCCCAGCACCATACACACACAAAAAATCTGACACAAAAAAATAATTAGTGAATGTCCTGATATATTCTAGTCTGATCACTAAACAGGTAAAGATGGATGGATGGGTGGGTAGACAGATGGAAGACAGACAAGTGGGCACAAAGACAAAGCCTTTTAATGATAAACCTACAAACCAATATTTCCTTCTTTTCCCCTTAGTCGGGCCTTACCCCAGTCCACGTCGCGGCCTTCATGGGGCATGTAAATATCGTATCACAACTGATGCATCATGGAGCCTCACCAAACACCACCAATGTGGTACGTATCCAAAGAAGGTTCAATTGTGAGTATTTAAGAAACTGGCAAAAGTGGCTTTTATTTACTAAATTTTGTTATAATTAAAATAATTACTATTTTATTTGACCACTTGAATGGATAGACCTTGGGAATACCTTTGGTTTCCCTTATTTTGAAGGCCAGATCCATTCAATTTCTGGTTGGCTGGAAATTGTTAGGACTTATGGACTGTCTATTAACATTACAAGTGCATTACTACTGCGCATTATGTTTTAAAAATAAAGTATTTGTGTGTGGGGGGCGTGTATAATAGAAGCAGTAAAACGCTTCTATTCATGTCCAGGTTCTATTCATGTCCATGTGGGGGTTCAGACATTATCATCAATGATATGAAGAAGCAATTGCAATCCCTTGAGAGGACTCTCTCCAGCATGCTTCTCCATGTTACAGCAAACCCTTGCCACTTTGCGTTTTTAGGTTGCCAGGTTGACATTGTCTTCGCACTAACAAGCATTGCTGTCAGAACCACAAGACTCACTTCAGAGCAGGAACTTATCACCCTCGGTCTGCATCTGACATTTGACATTGTTTCACAGAATTTCAAATATGACATCATCATAGTGCTAGCACACGGGACCACAAGCATAAGAACACTCATTGGATTCATGAACAGAAGTAAAAATAAGCAGTAGCCGGCACAGAAGGGGCAAGCCACCGTGAGATCCCACACACACCCACCTCCAGGGGTGCTCCCACTCCCAATAGGGTTCTTTATCTCCCAGCAACTCCAACTACACATCCATAGACAGAAACAGACCACTCTCTCATTTGAAATACAATCTTCTGTGTACTAAATCTTTATGAATATTCTCCTTCATAAAGAGAGCACTGGATGGTAAACCTCAATACCTTTCCAGTAAACAGAATAACAAGTTTCCTGTGAGATCTGTTTTCCTGTTTCTCTCCATGCAGGTAGATGGATGGCCTACAGTGCAAAGCTTAATTTATAAAAATTTTTTTAAATGCACAGCTTAATTTATAAAAATTTATAAGTGGACATCACTTGTGTGAGAAAATATATTTGATTTTTTATTACTTTTACACTTCAGTGTATCCATGTTTTCCATCTCGTTTTTATTTTTTGTTAAATAAATGAATAAATACTGCGAATTAAAGTTGATTTGGTGAAAATGTAGGGGGAGGGGTGACCCAGTGGCAAAGAAAATGGCCTCTTGGGATAATTCCAAGGACTTGGAAGCTGATCTGTGAAGATAAAGCAGGGGCGCACACCAACCGCAGATAAGCCAGGTCTGGCCTTGGCATGTGCCTTTGGTGCCCATGCAATGTTTCATTTTTAGTTCTGATTTCATAGTCAATATTTTAAAAATGGGAAATTTATGTAGCTATCTACACTGCTACTTCTTTTGAAAATAAGAAGGCATAGCCAGGCATGATAATCCCTTTCGCTAGGGAGGCTGAGACAGGAGGATTGCAAGTTGGAGGCCAGCCTCGGCAACTTAGACCCTGTCTCAAAATAAAATAAAAAGGCACTTGGTTCAATCTCCAGTACCATGAGAGAGGGGGAAAGACAGGAAGAACAGAGGAAGGTGTGGTGTGATAGTTACAAGAGAGTTACAACAGCAGTTTGCTGGTGGGGTGGGGGTGGGTAAGCTCTTCCACCTGCCCTGCTCTTTCATTTACTCTCTGCTCAGCATTCACCGTTTAAACCACCATGAGGCCATACTGCACATTACTCAGCCACACCTGTGATACTGTCAGTGGCATCACAGTCTGGTTCCTATGAAATTTTTCTGTGTTTGATTTCCTATCTTTTCAATGAGGAAGGGCTTATGGTGACTTACTTAAAATTTTAAAAGAGGCTTATCATAAGCTTTATGCCAAGGAAAACATGCCACTCTTCTTCAGAGCTGCAGTTAATTTACTTTGGCTCATGTTCCCCAGAGAGGAGAAACGGCGCTGCACATGGCAGCTCGGTCCGGCCAGGCTGAAGTCGTGCGGTTTCTGGTTCAAGACGGAGCTCAGGTAGAAGCTAAAGCGAAGGTATGTGCAGTACATGACAGAGTTTGCTACTGAAGGAAAAGTCTTGGATTTAATAAAAGCCTTTAGTCATATACATGCTGTTTCTCCAGAACACTTTTTTTTAAAGATAGAGAACAACCTCCAGTAACAAAAGTCTTTACCCAAGTAATATGGTTAAAAAAAATTCTCTCCACATTTGCTGATTCATTTATTTAACACAATTAAATAGAATAAGAACATTGTGCCAGGAACTGACCTTGGCAGATTGCTAGTTCCTAACAGATTAGAAAATGGATCTAGACCTGGTCTTTGTACTCCATGGAGGAAGGCTTATACACAAAGCTTCTAGAACAAGCACAACTTGGAGGCATCGTTGAGCCAGTTGGGTTGACTTATATGTCAGCTGGCACAGCCACAAAAGGAAAAAGGATGTTTTTATTTTTTCTCTGGAGATTATGAAACCATAAACCTTGAGACTCAGATGAGAGCCGCTTCAGGGATCTGCCTCTGCACATAAGAAGAGTATCAGGGTTGAGTCTGGGTGCTGCCTGGTGGTGCACCTCCACGACAAGCCCACTTATCTGCCAGTTTGGGGACAGATGGTTGGTCTAATTATCAGAATGACAATTCAGGTCAAGGAACCCTTAACCATTTACCTCTAGCCTACAATCATAAATAAATCCACAAAACCCTTAACCTTAAAAATACAAAAAACCTTTAACCATTTAATTGTACCTACAATATGTAAACGTACATTTTATTGCCATTTGCACAATTTCTAATTTCAGGTGTAATGTCAGGAAAGATATTTGTGAAGCAATTTGAGTATATGCCTGGGCTTTTATAATTTTCCCTGTGTATTCAGCTATCTCATCCATATCTAATTTAACAAAAGTAATTTAATCCATTTCTATCAAGGCTCTCTAAAACTTTCATCTTATTATTCCTAGGGAAAAAGAAAGCTTTTCTTTTCATCATCAGAGTTTGCCTATTAACATATTGCTTAATTATCTATGTAAAGCAATACAAACACAGGACAACCTAGCAAGGTAACTAGTACAAAGAGACCATTGTGGGAGCAACACCTGGGTTTTCGTAAGCATGAGATCCACAGATGAGTACGAGCTTGGGACAGGCTCCCAGTGTCCAGTGCACTCTGCACCATTTGGTGGATCCTGAAGATGATCTGAATAAAGAGGTCAGCAAACTTCTGCAAAGAGCCTGATAGTAAATATTTTAGGCTTTGCAGGGTACACTCTTTCTGTCACAGCTACATAGTAGCTACATAGTAGCATTATTGTAGTGCAAAAGCAGCCATAGTGAAAGCAGTGGTAGATTGTGCATAAATAAATGGGCATGACTGTGTTCCGATAAAACTTTATTTATTAAAAAAAACAGGTGGCAGTTGACTTGGCCCCTGCATTACAACTTTCTGACCCCTGAGCTGGAGGATGTTGGTTATTCCTCTAAGTTGGTTAAATGGAATGATAAAGAGAGGCTGTAATCCACTACAGATAATAAACCTCATATTTGTGTTAATAGTTACATATCAAACACCATGTCTAGGGAATGGTTTCACCCACCAGCTGAAACCACAAAGGATATATACTTATTATTTCATTAAATAGGTAGTAAATATAATGGTTTAAGAGCCCAGTCTCTTTAGCCTGACTGCTTGTGGTTGAATCTTGGTCCACTGTGTAGTAGCTGTGCAACACTGGGCAAGTTAATTAACATCTCTGTGCCACATTTCCTCATCTAGAGTCCTCATATAGAAAATGGTAACATAGCCCCTCTGGCTTGGACCCTGACCCTCATCCAAAACAGTGTCCTGTGTCCTATTCTCTCTATCTTCCCTGCTTACACTACTTACCTAAGACTTACCACACTTCAGTAGGGAATTCTATTTGTAGGACCACTACAGGGTATCTTTGGGCAAATTAGGAAGTGGTGTCCCTCCCACCAGGGAACAGGGCCCTAAGGGTGCAGGACCTGTGAATGCCTCATGCTTTCAGGTGAACTGTAATGATGTGGCCTCAATTCTAGGCAGGTAGCTACAAGCCAGGATGTACCACTTGGCAAGCAGGTGTCAGCTCCCATCATCCCTCCTGGCGGGGAACCGTTGTACCAGTACACCTATACAACCCTACAATGCCCTCCTCTTCCTCTGCTGTTAGCTATGGGAAGGCAGCACCAATAAAATAATTCATTTCATGTAAGCGCATAATGGCTGGTAGAGGCCTACTAACCCTCCCAGGTATGTGAGTTTTACTAGGGTCCATTCTCTTATCTCCCAAAACAATAGTTATTGGAGCTTTAAAATTGATACTTTGTGTCAGATGGTGGTGGGGAGAATTTATAGATAGACCTGCCTTTCGCAGTTTTCCTAATAGATCACTCCAAAGGTATTTAAGGAGCTTAGATCCACCATCCACACATTTCTAAACCTTGTAGAAAAAGATAAATGAGATTCCTTTAGGCATTAAACCAAAGAGTTGAATGTGCCTCTGACAGCAAGCAGCTAATGTTCCCTGAATTGTTCATAATGGCACCACTGTTTTCTGAGCTCATCAGCCTTGCATTTTTACCTTGCTGTTTAGGATGACCAAACCCCACTCCACATTTCAGCCCGGCTGGGGAAGGCAGATATAGTTCAACAGCTGTTGCAGCAAGGAGCATCTCCAAATGCAGCCACCACTTCTGGGTACACCCCCCTTCACCTCTCAGCCCGAGAAGGGCATGAGGACGTAGCTGCATTCCTTTTGGATCACGGAGCATCTTTATCTATAACAACAAAGGTATGAAAGCAAGTCTCAGAATCCTCCCGTATCCCCCAAAGTACTTCCTTCTTACAGTTCCTCATGGTAACAGGTACCAAAGCTATACAAAAGCATCTACACCTGGGATCCCAGGGTAGTCATTAACATGGAGAGAAAAACCCTGATGTGTAGAAGGGTAGTTCTTTGTATTTTGGGGAGGGTTTTTTTTTTTTAGTTTTAAGTTTCTCAGTATATCATCTTCTCATGAAACCTCATAGATATCTAGACTTCCAGAACCAGATTTCTTGCAAGTTATTTGAGAGACTCAAATGGTAATTTGAAAACAATGCTACAAATTTCTCTTGCTGAGGCCAAGTACGCAACCCACATTAACACAGCTCAATGGGTGGATGCTTTTTATAAAAATGTGTATTTTCCATTTGTTTTTGTTTATTTTTGCTGTTCTTTCTGTAGTCATTTTGTCATTTTGTCTGATTTATGGTTTAATTTTCTTAACTCTGATGTCCTAGAGTAATAGCCTGGCAGCCAGTTGTTCTGCAAGTGCAGAATGCAAAATGTGGAGCTCATTTTTCTTGTGATCCTACATAAACCTTGCAAGTGTAATAGCAAGATGAATTGGCCTCTGACATGTCTTCAGTAGCTAGTAATTGGAGCTGCAGTCTCTTATTTGAATGCAGCTAAGAAGGATTAATGTGTAATCAATGCAGAAGATAATTACAAATACTTAGAACACCATCCCAATAAATGATGACTACCTCAATCTTTATCTCCCATGATTCATGTGGCTCTTCAGTAGACTTAAGATGCAAGTTCTTGGATCTCATCTAATATGTGAAACAGAATAATGGGTGATGGGGTTGGGGTACTCCTGGCCTTCCACCATGCCAGGTACCTATTGGCTCTAGTTTGTGACTGTCTTATGAGGTCATATATTTTCGTGACCCTTGAATCCCATATGCATGCTTAGGACCTTCCCTGATGGTGATTGACTGGCTGATACCTAGATCTTCATAGGAGTTAGAAGCAGGGGAGCACAGCCAGGAGCATCCACTTCCTGCATGTCATGGCTCAGTTCACCAAGAGTGGCAAATGTGAAGGAATTTTTTATTCCCACTCCTGAAGCCTAGAGCATGCATAAGAACACAGTCACAGGGAAATAGGGAACGGGGAAGAGAGGGTCCAGCCTGCTGACATGAGATTGCAAAAGGTACAGACTTGCACTGGATTTTCCAAACTCTCCAACTTGGATATGGAACTCTGTATCCTGTTCTTTCCTGATGTAGAACCCCCAAATGGCCCTGGAAAAACCCCAGATCCAGCTCCCCAACTTCATCCTGGTGGGATACCTGATTAGTTCCACACTTAGTGGCATGTGATGGCTCAGTCAGCAGAAGGAGAAAGATTCTCCTGCTAGATATGTTCTCCTCCCTAATTATAAGGGGAAGCTTTTAATTATTATCTATTAGTCTTGGTCCTTAAATATAAACTTAACTAATCATCATCATTAGAATAATTTTTCAGTTCCAGAAAAGCTCCTCCCTTATGTTATTTCCCTTATTCATTGTTATATCTTTTTTTTTTCCAGAAAGGATTTACTCCTCTTCATGTGGCAGCAAAATATGGGAAACTTGAGGTAGCCAATCTCCTGCTACAGAAAAGTGCATCTCCAGATGCTGCTGGGAAGGTATGAGGTCATCGCCACCCTCTAACAGGCCACTCCCATTGATAACAAAACAAGCACTTGCTAATACTCCCCATCCTAGATGATAACTAAACCATATTTAAGTTCCACTAGGATGAAGAACACGAGGAATTGGAGGCAAATGCTTGGCACCAAGTGTTAGGGAACTGGAATGTGAACTATGTCTGTGTTGTATCTAATCTAATCACATTTCCTAAATCTAGGCCTAGACCCTCATATTAAGACACTTTTGACCCTGGTTGTTCTGCATGTGTTTTCAGAGCGGGCTAACTCCACTGCATGTAGCTGCACATTACGATAATCAGAAAGTGGCCCTTCTGCTTTTGGACCAAGGAGCCTCACCTCATGCAGCTGCAAAGGTACCTGTAACTCACACCACGAAGAGACTGATGGGGGCTGGGCGTGGTGGTGCACGCTTGTAATCCCAGTACTTTGGGAGGCGGAGATCGGGGGATCCAGGTTCGCGGCCAGCCTCAGCGCTCGCTCTCTCTCTCTCTCTCTCTCTCTCTCTCCCTCTCTCTCCCTGTTTTTCTCTCTCTCTCTCCCTCTACTTAGTGAGGCCCTGCGTAACTTCGTGAGACCCAGTTTCAAAATAAAGTATAAAAAATAGGGCCGGGGGTGTAGCGTGGAGGTAGACCGCCCCTGGGTTCAATCCCCAGTACCACACACACAAAAAAAGAGACTGATGGGCCATGTCTATCAGCCTCTGTGTGTCCATCTACTTTTGCTTAATCTGTAGTGCCTTTCTCCTTTGAACGCCAGTTAAAAAGGACAGAAATAGAAGTGCCTAGGAAATCTGTGCCTTCAGCTATTTAGCCAGCTAATGTGGTAAATGCTCAATAAATATTTACTTGTCAGTTGGTTTCCCTTGAAAATCCAGGACATCCTGGAGCCTGGGGAAGAAAAGCAGTTGAAGTACTCTTCAGTCAGATTAAAACCATTAGCGCAGCCTCAGGGTTACACACTCAGAAAGTTTTGATTGGCCAAAATTATAAAGTACATATTCCGTTTTCCTGGCCATAAAATGTCGCCTTCTGGTTATTTATTTGTGTTTCATAAAATAGATTGGAAAGGTTTGCATATGTGTTTTTATTATTGCTATAGGGAATATTTATTCTTGTTAGGGCATTTTTTGGCAGTTAGACAACTTAGATTTCTGTGAAAAAAGACACAGTCCAGCCATTTTATTACTCTGGTGTTCTGATTTGGGTGATCATAAAGCAGGTTTTATCTAAAGATGGATTAATAGAGTGCTATTGGCCTAGTGTATTCTCCATTGTTGAGCTGATGACTGATCAGAAAAAAACTAGTGATACAAGCCACCACTGAAATATTGTCTGGTTCTACTACATCCTGTTGGTTGAAGGGGCACTTGAGCATACCTAATGCCTCCTTGTTTCCCTATTCCATTTTGGGGCAGCTTCTGTGCTGTCCTTTAAACTTAATGTTTAGATCAAGTCAATTGTACACACAGATCAACAAACCCTGGTTGTTCTAGATTACTTCAGATACTTTCAGATACTTGTGTCACATTCAGAGACACAAGTAGAATGATGTCTGGTAGGGGAAAGGAGGAATGGGAAGTTAATATTCAGAGAACACAGAGTTTCAGTTTAGAAAGATGGAAAAGTTTTGCAGATGGATGCTGGTGATTGTTAGAAAACATGATGAAGATACTTAATGACACTGACTTGGACACTTTAAAATGCTTTAAGTGGAAATTTTTGTTATGTATATTTTCAAAAATTTTTTATGTGTGTCAGGGGGTCCTGGGGATCAAACCCAGGTCCTTGTACATGCTAGACAAGCTTTCTACCACTGAGTCACATCCCTAGCCCTAGTATAATTTTAAAAGAGAAAAACTTGTAACAAAATTTAATGGCTGTCCGTTTTATTTCATTTTATCTTAACATCCCCAAGCATATGGGCTACTTTTCTTACAAGTAACCTCAGGGTCTTGGTAGGCAACTAGTAAATGATTGGTCAATATTACTCACATGGGAGTAATAATTTTGGCACTAGTACCAAGCAGTTTTGAGTTAACAAAAGTTATAAAATAATATGTGCAACAACATGAGCCTAATCCATCTTCCTGTCCACAAATAACTCTTAAGCAGGTCAATAGTTGGTATACTTTTAGTCGATTTCCAGCTTTATATTAGTCAAACAAGATTGAGTATTCATGGTTCCATATCTGCAAAACATCTTTGACAAAGAATTGAAGAGCAGTCCTTTAAATAACTCTTTATAACATCCCTTTAGCCTCAGGCATATCTTTTACAGTCAATTAAACACAGGCCTTTTTAATGGGACATCGATTCTCTTTCCCATAGCACAGTTGCCTCCTAAGAGCCCGTGTAATGCCATTTCTGGCACATGTCCAACCATCCCCAACTTCTGGGGCAGTGATACTGGTCAAGGACTTTTCTGGACTTTGGTCCTGAGCAAAGCCAGTCTTGTCAGCTAGGGGTTGGCCTTTTCTGCTAGGGAAAAAAAAAAAAAGAACAACAACCCTGGCTCCACTAGTTTAAACTGATGTGGTCCATTTCTCTCATGTCATAAACAGGAGGTAGGCGAGGCAGCTGTTGGTGTTGGTTTATAGTACTTCCAGGGTGTTGGGGAAAGTTCCCAGTGTTTTTGTTTCTTTGTTTTGTTTTGGGTCCTTCCCTCCAGAGGTGGTTGGAGGCAGGCTGCCAGGTCCTCTCTCAAGCAGCAGGCAGAAGGAAAGTCAGAACAGGGCCTTGCGGGGAAACTCTGCCCACCACTTCTCCTTACATCTCATTGGCCACTTCTATCTGCAAGGAATGCTGGGAAGTGTAGTTTTCCAGCTGGACACATTGCCAGACATTCCCTCACTGAAGAAGGAGGGAAAATGAGCACAGCTTGGGCAGTCTGCCTTATTTACTGCAGGGAAGCACAGGTAGTCCTGGATTCTGGCCGTGCTGAGAAGTGAGGGACAGAGCAGCGATGCAGCGTGATTGCTGTATGGGTGTGACAGCAGCAACCGCAACAGTAACTATGGAAGAGATAGTGAGATTTAACTTTTTTTTTTTTTCCTGGTGATGCCAGGGATTGAACCCAGGGGCATTCTACCTCTGAGCTGCATCACCAGCCCTATTTTATTTTTTATTTTGAAACAGGGTCTCACCTTGCTAAATTGCTATGGTTGGCTTTGAACCTTTGATCCTCCTGTCTCAGCCTCCCAAGTACTGTGATTACAGGTGTGCACCACCACGCCTGGCTAAGCTTTAATTTATTTGGCAGATTTCTATACCATAAAATGTGCAACATATCTATTGATACAGATCAGTGTTTGAATCCTCTTGGAAAAATATAAAGGATGATATAAATACTTATATTTCTTCCAATAATTTAAAACATTTACTTTCATTGTGAGATGCAAAAGTACACATAACAAGCTTTTGTCTTCTATATCAAGAGAAAAATAGCTTGAGATTATTCTATAATTGAATCCCTTCCTATTTATTCAATTACTCTATCTTCCTCATTGAGTGTGGCAAGTGAGAATCATCTTCCTGTAAAATAGAAAGAACTTATACAATTTAGAGAAGCAGGTCTCAAACTTTATAATTTGAAAATATTTCTTTACTTTTTCTGAAATTAACTTTCCATTCTAAAATAATTCCACGAGTCATTTTTCTCTTGTTCTATATGTCCCTTTGTATCTTAGGTAAGGTGCTAAGGATAAATCCCTAAGCAGTAATAAGGGACTTGTCAGGAGCTGGCATGCATTACAGAGATACCAGAGCTGTCCTCTTTCCTTTCTGAGGGGCAGGGGATATCAGGGGTTCAACCCAGGGATGTTCTATCTTTGAACTATACCCCCAGCCCTTTCTATTTTTATTTTGAAAAATTTGAAACAGAGTCTCCTGGCTAAGTTTCTGAGGGTCTCACTAAGTTGCTGAGGCTGGCCTCAAACCTGCACTCCTCCTGTCTTAGCCTCCCAAGTACTAGTATTACCATCGTGCCCAACTCAGAGTTTCTCTTGATGCATATTTCTTAGGTCCTAGGATTTTTCAGTGGAATTAGAAATAATAAAAAAAAATTGTCATGTCTGAGAGGATATGGGACTGCCTTAGCTTGGTGAGGAGTTGAGAAGTGGCTAACCTGAGGTTGTGTCCACAGCAAAAGCAAAAAGAGATAAGATGCAGGATAAGAAGCTGAGTTCTGACTTGACCTTACCTCTACCTCTCTAATTAGTGTTAGACATAGTGGCTAACCCTATTTCCTATTTCAGTGCTGCCCTGAGTTTTCTATTTTGTGGAGGGGTGGAGGGGTGAAACGGCTCACCCCCTCCTCTCACTCGCTGGCACACTGACTTCTTTCCAGAGCCCTGCCCCAGGCTCCTACGGCGTTGGTCTCTGCAGGGTGTGTCTGAGCAGAGGGACAAATGCTTCCCAGGGCAGCTGGGCTTTCCAGATGGCAAAAGGTCAAACTAAAAATAGGGATATAAAATCTTCCTCTACTCTGGCTTATTCAGTTTGGCAGAGGCTGATTTCAAAAGAGTCTGGAGGTAACATTTCCACTTCCTGTTTCCATTTTATATGGTCAGGTTCATGTCCATATCAAAATATAATCTTGCATTTCCTTTAAGTGACTGAACCAGGGCAAGGTGCCCCAGAGCTTCCCCAGGTCAAGGGACTCTGGAGGCTCCTGAGGAACAGCTGATTAAGTTTATCAAAGGAATTGTAGCCAAGCCTCAGGGTTCAGCCAAGAGAAGGGATGCCAAAATATTCTACAAGCTTTAGTACACTGGATTCACAGTCTAAAGATTCCTTTCTTCATTTAATAAATATGTGACAGTTCTCATGGGGCTTTGGAGGTACAAGACAGGTACTAAACAATATGTGCCCTTGACAAATTTATATTCTAGTAGGAGGCAGATACTGGAACAAGAGTGCCACTGAATGTCCCCAGTACTTTGAAAAGAGTCTGTCAGGTTGAGGGGTTGGGTGTCCGGGTTTTGGAGGTAGAAAGAGCAGGTGGCCCTTGAGCTGAATTTTCGACTGGTAGATGCAGGGCTCACAAGCATGTTGGGGAAAGCATTCTGGGTAGCCTAAGGCAGGGGAGGAAAACATGAGACTGTATTTTGTTTGGAGACCTGCAGATGAACACCATGCTAAAGCACAGCACAGAGACTGGCCTTCCCTGAAAGAGGAAATCAGACAGGCAAACAGTAGATGAGAGCATTCTGACTATCACAAACATTCAAAGCTGCCACCTGTAAGCAGTCCATGGTATCTTGGTCCTTTTGGTGCTACTGTAACAGGATACCTGATATCTGAGTGGAAATGTATAATACATTTGTAAATTTATTATAAGTAAATTTTATTTATTTATTTATAATAACTTTTGGAGGCTGGAAAGGCCAACATTGAGGGGCCCACAGCTGGTGAGGGCTTTCTTGTCTCATCATCCTGTGGCAGAAGGTGGAAGGGTGTGAGAGAGGCAAAGGGAAAACTCCCATTTATCAAAAAAACCCACTCCCCTGATAACTGCCCCACTCCCGAGATACCAACATTAATTCATTCCTGGGGGCAGAGCCCTCATGACTCTGTCACCCCTTACAGGTCTCACCTCTCAACACTGCTGCATTGGGGATTAAATTTCTAACATTGTTTCAGTCAGCTCTCTCACTGCCATGACCCAAAATACCTGGTGACCACAACTTAGAGGAAGGAAGATTTATTTGCTTACAATTCTAAAGGTTTCAGAGGTCTCCATCCATGTTAGGCTAGGTGAAGTCTGAAGAGTTCAAAGCATGGTGGCTGGAAGCAGGCAGGGGGCATAGAGATAAATATATGTTTTATTAATTCTGCCAGAGACAATATAGTATCTTCACAATTGGTTTAAGTGACCACTTTCCATAGGTTTCATACCAAACTACAATGTGACTTTTTTAAAAAAATCCTACAATCAACTAGTACAATATCTACCCAGACTTGAATTCACCCTAGAGTCACAGATTGTTTTTAGACTTTGGAAAAAGACTGAAAAGACTTTGGGAAGAAATTTTCTGAAATATATGTATATATATTCCTACCTGCCTACATTATCACCCAGTATTTATCCACTGATGAGATTTGAACCCTCATGATTCAATTATATTACCTCTGAAAATCAATACATGAGTTCTTCCAGGGGATATTCTATACCTAAATCATAACACACACTGGATGTGGTAGCGCACACTCATAATCCCAGTACTTGGAAGGCTGAGACAGGAGAATTGCAGGTTCGAGGACAGCCTCAGCAAGTAGTGAGACTCTCATCAACTTAGCGAGATCCTGTTTCAAAATAAAACTAAAATAGGGCTGGGGGTGTAGCGCAGAGATAAAAAGTGCAATCCCCAGTACCATACACACACACACACACACACACACACACACACACACACACACACATATACACACACTAAATAAATCATAACACACACGAACTTTAGGGACACATTGAAACTATAACAGATGGATTTTTTAGATAGAATTTTGAATGGCTGTCTACACGCCCAGTGCTACCATATTGCCTGTCATTTCCTAGCAGGGGTTCATCCTGTTGCCAACTTAAATAAAGTAAATAATTATTGAGCACTTACTAACATTACTGCCTGCGGAAGGGAAACTGATATTTTTGAAAACCAACAGTACTCTGTCTCTCTTCTATTAAATTATCTGTATTATGTTTCCCCTTCTCAGGAATATAGGAAACAGAGGGTGCTACATTAATGACACCACTTGATCTAATAGTATTTGGTTACTTAGTCATGATTCTTTTAAAAACATAGTAAACTACTAGAAAAAGAAGTATGCTATTTGAAAATGTTCTACACACGTTTTTATCTTGTTCCTGGACATGTGACCAACTGATTCTTGTTGACAGAATGGTTATACACCGCTGCACATCGCTGCCAAAAAGAACCAGATGGACATAGCGACAACTCTGCTGGAATATGGTGCTGATGCCAACGCAGTTACCCGGCAAGGAATTGCTTCTGTCCATCTCGCAGCTCAGGAAGGGCATGTGGACATGGTATCCCTGCTCCTCAGTAGAAATGCCAACGTGAACCTGAGCAATAAGGTAACCCTTTCTTGCTCTACAAAGCAGATGATACAAAATTTTACTCCTCAGAAAAGTCCCTAAAAATGCATGAAAAATCAGGGTAAAATAGAATATGTAAAAGGTAACATTGTGCATGTTTACTAAGGTATTATATCATAGCAAAAACTTGGAAACAATCTTCTTAAATTATAGAATGGCAAAAAATTCAGTCATACCATTGAATGTCTATGTATGTGGCTCTACATACATGGAACCATAAACATAAGATCCACATAATTCTTGTAGTAATTCTTGTAGTAATAATGTAGGAATTTTTTGTTCTGTTCATTCATAGAGCAACATTGTTACTTCATCAGAACATAGCAAAGAAGAAATTGCACATTATAGCTCCTTGCTTTACCCCACACCATTTTTGGGTCCTTGTCTGTCCCAGTTTTAAGTCTTAAGTTAGGAAGAGAAATTGAGAACATTGCTGGCTTCAGAGAGTTCATTTTAATAACATAAACTATTTCAGTGAAGAGATAGGAAGAATCTTTAGCTTACAGACCTAGTGTTGGTATGTAAATTGGCAGCTCCTGAGGAACTTGTGAAGATTGCTCCCTAAATTCTTCAAACACCCTGCCCTCATCTTTGATAGCTCCATTATTAGCAAAGAAAGGACCAGAGTTTTGTAAAGCAAAGTGAAAGTTTAGCTCACAGTTGACCTGAAACATGTTAATGAAGCTACTGCCTCTCATTGCATATATTAAAGAATTTAGGTGTGCTGAATTGCTTACGAAGAGTTGGCTCAAACAAAGGAGTGAGTTTTCTAAAGCTTCAGATAACAGGGAACCCAAGGGAAGTGCCCCCAAGTTCCATGTAGTCCACACTTTGTCATTTAGGTTCTCTTCTACCTATTGGGCAATGGCACAGCCTCTGTTTCCCAGCTGCAGCTCAGATATGAGGGAAGTTTCAAAATAGCAATAATCTCATGGTGACAAGAAGAAACTTAAATAACATGCGAGGCCTGTGCCTTGAAATCACAGAGGGTTTCAAGCCTGAGTCTAACTTCCTAGATACGGCATTTGGTTTTATAATTTCCCTGAGCCTGTTTCATTCTCTAGTAAGTGATAATGTTTTCCTCTCAGAGAGAGCACCTTTTAAGTAGAAAAAAAAATTGTCTTAATTTTGGAATTTTTTAAATCAAGGAAAAAGGCTTCTCTGTGCTAATCAGAATTATGCCAGTCTTATAATTTAACAAATTCTATAGGCCAAAAACCACACATAGAAGGCCAGAGAAACCTTTTTTTTTTCAGTTTCAGTTTCTTGCAAATCCTTTATATCCTTTGAGCACTGAGCAATCACATTATTTTATTTCTCCCCCCTAGGGTAGCGATTTGATTTTCTCATATCTTTCTTTTTGAAACATTCCTTTTAGGAGTTCATGTCTCAACATAATGGGACCCGCAAAGCAATTTCATATGCGTTATAATTAGGATGTGTTTGAGCCTTTGAATTTTCTACATTTTATATACCAATTTACAGACTGTCCTTATAGTTTGCTGCAAAACTCAACTTGTCTTAACAACAAAAAGGACTTTGCCTTTGTCAAAGCACATTCTGTCCTTTCCTAGAGTATATTTTCTCTTATAAGCCCAGAATAGAGACAATATAGTTTCTTCATAATTGGTTTAAAAGTGACCACTTCCATAGGTTTCATACATACACACATACCGTGTAACTTTTTTTCTTTAAAAACCAACAATCAACTGGTACAGTACATATCCTTGAATTCACCCCAGAGTCATTGATTGCTTTTAGACTTTGGGAAAAAACTGGAAAGACTTTGGGAAGAAATTTTCTCCACATTAGCTTTAGTAGACTAGAAATTGGCAAGAAAATTTTGAAGACCAAAAGACATACATAGTAAATCGTGGTAAACCAGGGAAACCTGGAGATTTCAGGCCACTTCCCTGAATAAATGATACATAAGCAGAGATGTTTCTATGTAAATTTGAAAAGATCAACCCGCTTCTCACTAGCGCCATGTGCAGACTTCATGATACTAGACACCATGTCATAAGAAGGCATTTGTGAGCCGGGCGTGGTGGCACACGCTTGTAATCCCAGTACTTAGGAGGCTGAGACAGGAGGATGGCAGGTTTGTGGCCAGCCTCAGCTACTTAGTGAGGCCCTCCGCAACTTAGTGAAACTCTGTTTCAAAACAAAGAATAAAAAATAGGGCTGAGGGTGTATCTTGGAGGTAGAATGCCTCTGGGTTCAATCCCCCAGTTCTGCAAAAAAAAAAAAGAAGGCATTTGTAAATCTTTGCATCCTTTTTCAGTTGTAATTTTTTTGTATGAAGTACATTTTGGGTATTCCTTATCCAAAATTCATGAGCCCAGAGCTGATTTGCAGAGTTTAGGGTTTTGTTTTTGTTTTTGTTTTTTTCAGATTTTGGAATATTTTCATATACCTAACGAGCTATCTTGGGGATGAGACCCAAGTCTAAACACAAAATTCATTTGGATTTCAGTAAACACCTTATACATGTTGCCTGAAGGCAATTATGCAATATTTTTAATAATTTTGTGAATGAAACAAGGGTATCATAGCTTAAAGGGCTGTTCCCTTGGAGACGCCAAATAAACTCATGTGCTGTACGCCTATGCTGAACTGACCTGTCCCATGAAATCAGTGTGGAATTTTCCACTGATGACATCAGGTCATCGCTCAAAGAGTTTTGGATTAGGGAGCACGTAGGATCTTCACGTTAGGGATATTCAACTGTAGTCTGTATTCCCCAGTGTGAACACAGAAAAGCAGCACAACTTTATTATTCGATGTGGAACACTCTGGCAGCTTTTCCGCCAGTCTCTTTTGAGCCGCAAGTGTTTTAAACATCAGTCTGTCACTGTCCCCCCACTCTTCACTGTCATCCTCACCTTTCCACCTTCCCATTTAACACTACATTTTATTTCATAGCCAAAAAATACCAGTAAAAGAAATATTTAGCTTTCATGAAAACTTGTATTGAAAGCCCTTTGTTGTTTTTCTTTCTTTCCTTACTAGTAACCAGCAGTGTTTCAGTGGTTTTAACGAAAAAATATATGAACTCCTAGTTTCTGCGGAAGTGCTGATGTTTGATTTGATTCTGTTTTGCTGTTGATGTGCCTATTTTCCTACATAGATTTTGCAAATCACAAATACCTATATTTTTATGCAGCTAAAAGACTATTAAACAGAGCTGTTGCTATTCTAAGTTGATGTGCTCTGTGTCTCAAATACATACCATTTTCAAAATGAGCAGTGGTCAGAACCCCATAAAAGATTAACAGGTAACTTTAGAATATGAACTGGACTACTGTTTCCTTCACACTATTTTTAGAAATCATTTTAGCCAAAACCTTTAAGATAAAAATAAAATTTTATTTAATTTTTCCTGTTACACCAAAAGAGGTTTGAATGTTCATCTGATTTAATTAATTAATGCTGAATTAAATGCTGGATGCCAGAGACAGGTCATATAAAGATGAAAGGCACATTCTTGCCTCAACAAGCTCGTCGTAGTTTGAGAAAGACACTTTAAATGTGGAATTACGATGCTCTTTACCGAAGTGAACATGTGGGAAGTATACATGTAGCTGTAATAATTTGGCCATTTCATGACATGCGGAGAGAAGCCTGGGATTCCAGAAGCAGGGAGTGGCACCTGCTGTGAGCAGCGTGATCGTAGACCATGAGCACACAGGGCACATGCCTGGAATCCACTTCTCAGTTTTTGCTGAGAACCACTCAATAAAGTATATTCAGAGTTTTGAAGAGTCTAAAACAGACTAGATGACCATGTCACTTCTACAGAACATTATGGCTGAAATATTGTTCCCTCTAGAGCAGAATGTGGATGGTTGTTTTGTGGTTGTGTCAGCATGTGGGTGGTGCCCGTTCTGGCCCCAGTGTGTTTTTCTTGGATTTCAAGTGAATGCACGCATGGGTCCTTCTTTCATATTTCCCCCTTACTCAGTTCAGCCAGTATTCCTCCAAAATTCCATAAACATCATTAAAAAGTCACGAGCACATGACTCCCTCTGAGTCCTGTACATTTCTCTGGTGGAATAGTGGCTCCTAAATAAATAACGCTGTGCATCTGGAGGGCTTGGGACGCCCTCTGCCTTTGCTGAGCTCGTTTTCATTGCTCGGATACAAGAGGGGGAGGGTCCGTTCCGACCTCAAGATATTAATGTCTGTGCTTAAAATATGTGAAAGGGAACAATCAGAAAGCACTTTTACCAACTTACTTTCTCTTAAATAGTATTCATGTAAAAAAATACTTTATAACTTTAGAGGCTTTTTTTAAAACCAGAGTACAGCCTTAGAGATTTTTCCCTTGGCCATCAGGACAGCCGAGTAATCTGCAGATTCTTTGGTAGGGTCAGTTTCAAATTCTCAGTCTCATTAAACCCTTACACCATCTAAACGGCCTGGAAAGCCTTATGATCTAGCATTCACGTTGCTTCACAGGCAATCTTTCTTACCCAGAAGCAACATACAGAAAATATTCAGCAGGCCTAGGGTACAGAGAAAATATCATCATCATGTGTCAATATTCACTTTGTAAACAGATACTATTTTAATAATTTTTGCTAAAGCTAGTACTGCTGGTAATGTATTAAAACTCAAGCATAATTTTCTATAAAAAAAAGTCTCAGCTGGGCCTGGGAGCACACTGTAATCCCAGCACTCAGGAGGCTGAGACAGGAGGATCTCAGGTTCACAGTTAGCCTCAGTGACTTAGTGAGACCGCGGTTCAAAATAATCTCTACTTTTGGAGATGAACACTGAAGTATGAAAGGAAATGCTGCCACAAAGAAATGAATAAGAAAAGGGGGGATGAAGCAAATGTAGAAAAATCTTGATTATCACCAAGTCTGTGATGAGTATATAAAGTTTACCCTACTCACTCCACCTTTAGGGCTGTTTGAAATCTGGCACGAAGCCAGTAATGTTGCCACAGAGCTCATATAGTATGGTCTGTGAACTTCCTCTCTAGATCTTTTTGAACATAGAAATTCCAGGCTTCCTCTCCTAGAATTCACAAGCTGTGCCTCTAGCACGGCTGCATTCCCTCCTGAGAGATGACTGTGTACGCAATCTTTTATAGAGTGGCCTCACCCCGCTCCATTTGGCTGCTCAAGAAGACAGAGTGAATGTGGCCGAAGTCCTCGTGAACCAAGGGGCAAATGTGGATGCTCAGACAAAGGTACGTGCTTCCTCCTTTCCCAGACGGGAAGAATATGTCCAAACTGCATGCCACTGAGTGACCAGTGTGGTAGCAACTGCGGTAGTACAGGAGAGAAAAATGCCTTCAGTCATATTTTTTATGCATACTATTTCAAATGTCCATTTGTGCAACGGACGCCAAAGTCTTGGGTTTTCATATCTCCGATACTTTTGTCTTGAGTGGCCTGAATACTTTGTTAGGTGCGTATTCACATCCCCCTGTATGAACACCAGAGAGCCCTGTTACCACACATCTGTCCTGCCCAGGCAGAGTGTAAAAGCTTGCACTCTTAGGTTCTGTGACTGACTAAAAATATAAACAAATACAAAAACTTGTCAGTAATTTAACTTTGTTTGGCATGACTTATGTAAAGGAAAAAATTAAGGATTATTCAATTATTATTCACTTGCCAGGTTCCTTAAGTTCTGTATTGTTAGGCCTGTGCTTTCTAGCTTGCTCATGGGTTCTCTCTTTGACAAAATAACTCTTTCAAAAAGAAAAAATAGCCAGATTCAATGGCACATGCCTCTAATCCCAGTAATTGGGAGGCTGAGACTGGAGGATAGCAGGTTACCGGCCAGCCTCAGCAATTTAGCAAGACCCTATTTCAAAATAAAAAGAAATAAAAGGGCTGAGAATGTAGCTAGGAGGAGGTTCAATACAGGAAGAAAGGAAGGAAGGGAGGGAGGCGAGGGGAGGGGAACCAAATAATGCCACAATTCAGGCACAGATAAGAAAATGGATGTTTTGTGTAATTATCAAAGATAAGATTTCAATTAATCTCATTTCTCTAAACATTTTCTTTACATGATTAACTTTGTTACCTCTTCATATCAGATTTGTTTTATCTACTCTAAAATATAACTCTTCTTTCTTAACATGTGTCATGTTTTGACACAAAAGAATGCCATTAAATATTGTAAATAAAAATAATTTTGTATATAATATAGATGGGTTCTGATTTGTAAAGACATATTGAAGATGTTGGTAATACAAAGGTATCACCAAGAATGAGTCTGTTAAAAAAAGTATTGCAGACATCAAAATCAGACTGAGGATCTGGGTGTGGTGGCTCACGCCTATGATCCCAGTACTTGGGAGGCTGAGATAGGAGGATCATGCTTCAAGACCATCCTCAGCAACTTAGCAAGACTTTTAGCAACATAGTGAGACACTGCTTCAAATCAAAATTTTAAAAAAGTGCTGGGGGTGTAGCTTGCAGTAGAATGCTGCTGGGTTCAATCCCCTGTACCACCAAAACAAAACAAATTTAAAAAAATCAGACTGAAAGCTGGGGATGTAGCTAAGTGGTAGAGCACTTGCCTAGAATATACAAGGCTCCAGGTTCAATTCCCAACACTGCAAAGACAAAAAGGAAGAAAAAGTCAGACTGAAGTTAGCTTGCTTTCTTTATTTTGCCTGAATACTTTCCTCAAGAAAGAATTCTCTACTTGGAAGCTTGTAACTCTAGGGTAAACCTATTCATGTATTCACTCTGTATTTTTTTATTGACACACACACGTGCATGCACGCACACACACACACACACACACACACACACACACACACACATTCACGCTCACACAGAGACTTAAATATTTCATTAGGTTACCTCTCCTTTTGCAGATGTAAAATCTGTAAGGCAAGGATTGAGTCAAGTTTCTCAATATTTTTGTGCCCCAACACATCCAGGACATGCACCCAAATTTAATTAGAAAGCATGTGATGATTCTCAAGGCCAGGTTGGGGGAGGGAGGAAGAGTCCTGTGCCTTTTCCTTTGTCTGCAAACTGTCTGCCAGGATTTCCTCCTAACTCAGCCCAACTCAGGCCAGTCAGTAACCATTTTCATTCTCAGTATAATGTTCTGAAGCGTGCACCTTTTCCTGCCCTTTACAACTCACCTCACTTGAGAAAGCATCTCTCAGTATCTTACAAATACTTTTTCAGTTTTTTTTTTTTTTTAGCCAAGATCACAGCCACCAAAAGGAAGTAAGACTGTGATTGCCCCACAATTAGGGTAGGACAGAGGTGCAAAGAGGAGGGGGTGCTGGCACTTGCTGCCTAACTTTGTGAATAAGGAGTTTCTTATATCCCATGAGCTTTCAAGTCTACCTGGTAAAGAAGACTACAGGTGGGACCTGGCCCCTTTAATTCATGAGTTTAAATGTCTAAAATACTAACAATAATGAAAATACCAAGAGTTCTTTTTTTTCTCTTGAGGAAAAGACCAGAATGTCCTGGTCCCCGCCTGCCTTTGCAGCTGTTGCACTGGTGAGCTGGCCTCTTACCCTCCCCCCCTTCACCTTTGAAGTTCAGCAGAGCGGTCCACACTGAATTGTGCTGCTGGCCAGGAGGTGTAAAAGGCTGAACGTGGGACTTGGGGCTGAGATGAAACTACTGCTTTTGTTTTTTAAAAAGATAATATCCTGGAGCATTTCATTTATACCAACTCTAAAAGGCATTGATTCCCAGAGGGCACTAACTGTGGGAAAAAAATTTAAAAGTTTTGGGAGCTGATTTGACCCTTACTCATTTTATATTAATTTATAGAGCTCCTCCTGGTTGCCAAAATCTTACCTCGGTGATACACACACTGCCCTCATATAATTCATGGACTAGAGAGGGAGATGTAGAGTAAAAACAAAAATAATATAATAATAGTACTATTTTAAATGCTTGATATGTATTACTTTGTGTAATCCTTACAAATACCCTATGAAATTGGTAAAATTAGAGTCTCTGTTTTATAGAAGAGGAAACTGAAAATGAAAATGAATTTTCAGATGAAAAAATTTCAAATGAAACAGAAAAATGAATTATTTGTACACACTAATTACTGCAAAGCCTGATTTGAGGAGACACATAAAATTTTAGAGACATAGAAAATAACTGAGTTTTTTAGCTGGGCGTGGTGGTGCACGCCTGTAATCTCAGTATTTGGGAGACTGAGACAGGAGGATCACAGGTTCAAGGACAGCCTCAGCAACTTAGCAAGGCCTTCAGCAACTTAACGAAACCCTGTTTCAAAATAAAGAATAAAAAATAGGGTTGGGGGTGTAGCTCAGAGGTAGAATGCCCCTGGGTTCAATCCCCGGTACCACAAAGAAAATATTTTAAAAATAATAATAATAGATAAATAAAGGGGCTGGGGGTGTAGTTTGGAGGTAGAATGCCCCTCGGTTCAATCCCCAGTGCTACAAAAAAGGGGGGGGAGGAGAGACAAGAAAAGAACTGAGTTTCTTAAATTAAGGTATGGAGAGGAAGACTGTATAATTGATTCAGTAACACAGGAACATGAGGGAAACAATTAGGGTTATGTCCTAATACACTGCAAGAAAATTAAGATCTTAGGGGGGCTTAATGCACCAGCTATGCAGTTCAGTTTTTTACTCTGTTTGCACTCGGAAGTCACTAAAGGCTTTATATAAAAGAGTGATAATATCAGCAATCTGGCTTACAAAGATCCTGGGAAACAGCAAAGAGTAAGCTGATAAAAGAGCTTGGCACCACGGCATTAGGCTGTGGCTGAGGTTCGGGTGCAGCGGAGAAGGCCTCAGCTAGGTGGCAAATAGACGTTGATCAACAGGAGAGAAATTTAAGAAACCCCTCATACATACAAATAGTGGAACTTAAAGATCATGGGTATATGAGGACTGAGCAAAAGCGGGGAACTCAGGACCTGTGCAACTGGGGGTCACCTGTACCAGTCAGTGAGACAGATCAGAGGAAGAGGAGCCAGTTGGGGAAAGAGGATTAAGACCTCTTTACTGGGTATCCTGAACAGAAGATTACCCGGGACCATCCAGGTAGAAAAAGCTAATAAATAACTAAAATATTGATCTAAGACATAGGAAGGACTGTAGATCCAGACTCAGGGGTCACCAGGATACATGCCTTAGTTGGAGTCATGGGTATAGATGTGATCTTTGAGAAAAATGCAGAGCAAATCAAGGACAAGATGCTGGTGGTCCATGGCCTTTTAAAGTGGGAGGAGGAAGTGGAAGAGAGCCTGTCTCAACGTCAGAGGGAAATCAGGAAAGCCGTGACATGAATTCTGGGTTATGAGAGACTGTCAAGGAGAGTGCTTCAGGTGAGAGAAGCGCACATCGGTGCCCTAGACTGGCATCCGAGAGTTAGAAAGCTGTTTGACGGGAGTAGTGCAGAGGCTGGCATGTGGGAAACACGGGGGGATGGTGATTGAAGATGATTTTTTTTCCTCCAAGAAGTTCAGATACAGGAGGCTAGAGACTTAGGGAAGAGAAGTATTTGAAAGGAATACCCTTTGTTTCCAGGATTGGGAATATGCAAATATACCCATAAACTGAGAGGAAGGTGCCAGGATAAAGAAGAAAGGTGGACAACGGTGCGTGGCGTGTCAGAGGGAATGGGCTGAGTTAGAGATGGCAATTTGCTTATTTTTTTCTTACCATTATGAAAATATTCTTTCATGATCTTTGATTCTTCTAATGCTTCAGGGTGTCCCCCCTCCCAGTTTATTTCACACTGATCTTTGAAGTGAATAATAAATGGGGGGATATGGGTGAAAAATCGTTAGGCGGGCTGCGAATTTCAACCATATTTCCTTTGGGAGATGAAGTGCTGGGAGTTTATTTTTAAAGGGTTTGATTTCTAAAGAAAAAGTTACTCTTTATTACTAAATGCACTTATCCAATCTCAGTTACACTGAACTAAAATTATGAAAAAACTATTATAAAAACATTTTACAATTTTCTGTGAAACTTCACCTGCCATATTATCAAGTAATATATCTGGTGCATGCATGTAATCCCAGTACTGGGAGGATTGCCTCCAGTACTTAGGAGGCTAAGACAGGAGGATCGCAGGTTTGAGGCCAGCCTCAGCAACTTAGGAAGGCCCTCAGCATCTTAGTGAGACCCTGTTTTAAAATAAAAAATAAAGCTGGGTGTGGTGGTGCACGCTTGTAATCCCAGTACTTGGGAGGCTGAGACTGGAGGATCCGGGTTCGCGGCCAGCCTCAGCTACTTAGTGAGGCCCTCCACAACTTAGTGAGACCCTGTTTCAAAATAAAGAATAAAAGAGGAACCAAGATGGCGGGATAGCGAGAAGCAGTGTCCCGCCAGGGCTCCGAGTAGGAGCTCAGCAGGCGGGAAGACTGCTTCTTTATAAGAAAACAAGGGCAGCTAAAACTCAACAAAACAATGGGAGACAAAATACAGCGGCACGCGAGGCAGTGGAGAGAGCGGAGGGCGGCAGGGAATTCAAAGCGTTTCACC